>RJWH01000290.1:95136-233750 GCA_004363575.1 Solenodon paradoxus
ACGGAGGTGAGATAATTAGGAGGTAATTAGGTCATGAAAATAAAGTCCTCATGAATAGAACCAGTTCCTTCATTAAGAAAAGGACAGAGAACTCACACATCTAATACTTTCTTCTATGTGAGTGTAGCCTCCAGAACTGTAAGAAATAAATGTCTGTTGTTTATAAAGCCACCCCGTCTGAACATTGCAACATCAGCCCAAGCTGAGTAAGCAAACACCTTCATGTTAGTTTGGGTCAGGTTTTCCCACAAAATGAGTTATGACTTTCTGGACTTTTTAGATTTCAGAATTATGGAAAACAAACTGTGAATCTGTATAGGCACATAGGGAACTCTCTCAAATATCTAATATTATGAAACATTTCACCATAATACATAAAAGCAGACTATAAAATCTATTTATTCTGGAGACGTTACATATTTATTTATCCATTATTTATCCTCACATATTTATCAGTTATTACTGTTCAAAAAATTCTTGAACATAGTGATCAGGAAAGTTATGACACAGGCAAAATTTGAATCGTTATGCTCTAATTTAAAAATTTAACATCAAACGATGACTATCTTGTTATTTAACTTAGCTAGCTGCAATAGATTTTCTAAACATAATAGCCATGAACAAAATTTATAAACAAAAGCTTTCCTTACCCATAGTGTAAAGATTCTCAAGTAACTATTGTTCAAACTGGTAAGCAGAAAGCATCTATAACTAAGCAAAGGGCTTGGTTTCAGAGATGTGGGTACAGATCTGCCATTTTGCTTACTAGTTGGCAACCTCAGATTACTTCTCTGCCTTATATTTCCTGTTTGTGAATAAGGATAATAGAAATACTATCTCAGAGGGTTACTGTGAAGATTAAATGATGAGTGGTTACTATGAAGGGTTATTATGCAGATTAAATGAAAGATAACCTATAAAGGATTTAGAACAGTATTTGATATGTATTAAGTCCATAGGAAATTTCAGCTATGATGATAAGTTGCACATACTGTCTCATAGAAAAGGCAATATAGTTGTTAGGATTCTAGGACAATGCACAAAAACTCATGTAGCCAATTGTACTAAATTCTATACAAGTAGTACCATCATAAAGCCTTTTCTTTATGAAAACAGTTGAATTTGAAAAGGGGGGTATGATTATAAAATTATAAATTGGTTTCCATGAAGAAAACAGGTTATGAAAATATATGGGAACTCCAGAGAAAAAAGCAAGCAGGAAGATGATCAGAATAATGCTTTGGTGACCAATGGTCTGTCTCTGTGACCCTGCAAGGCATGTAATTCCTATGATGTTTATTCCTAAATCAATTCCTATTAATACATTGCTATAATCATAGTACATAATTTTAAAAATACACTTGTCCCCTTATGTCTAGATTCTGGAAATAAAATCACAGGATCAAGGGTTAGGAACATGATAAAGATTTTGGCTAAAATGATAGGGTACACTTACATTTAAATGTGCATTTGTGTATTTGCTAGCAATTTTCAGTTTTGATTTGATGAAAAAATTCATGTCTTTACTTATTTATATTAGTTCTTTGCATATCAAACACAAAACCATCTCATCTTTTTAAATAAAATATTCTATTTAATTGCTGTTTACCTTAATTTTGATCACTATTATTTTCATAAAGTTAAATATGTTGATCTTTTCTTGTGGACTTCAACTGTTGCTGCAAGTTATGGTGTTCTCACACAGCTGGATAATACTCAACTGCATGGTCATGTAGCTTGAAGGGTTGCTGTTTTAATATTTTTGTCAGTTTACAATAATGTATATAAAATAATTAAAACCGAAGATTTTTCATAAGCAATTACCCCAGGTCTATTTATAGTGAACAAATCATCTTCCCTTAGATACGCATTTATCACAAACAAATTATGACATACAATTAAGAGCTTTAGGTGAGTTTATTGTACCATTATAATATCTGTTCATTGTTAGGTCATGATCATATTCTCTCAGGTGTCTTTACTTTTACTGTATGCCTTAACAGTTAAATAGGAAATGATCATGATTATTTTACTTTTGATAGCATCCCAAAATATTTGCAAGTATTGATATCTGTTCATCATTTGAGTTGAATTATCAAATTATTTTTCCAAGTTCTAAAAGTAATTCCCTTTGGGATTTTGAAATTAAATTACATTAACCCTATAAATCAGAAATAAAATTCACAGTAAGTCTAATACAATCAGTGAAGTGCTGGAGTTTTCTTCATATAAGCCTCTATATTTCTTACTAAGGTCATTTTCCGGTAATTTATGTGTTTTGATTTTTCACTCTGCAGGGTGGTTATTTTAAGTATTGTTTTTCTTAGCTTGCTACTTTACTGAAGTGTAAGAAGTATCACTTGTCCTGTCTAATGTGGTACAGGCAAGGTAGTTTTCTAAGGTATGAAGCTTCTTATATAAGAAACCATCAGAGAAAAATTAAGAATGTATACAGTTGCAGAGCTTCCTGGATACCTTTGTCAGAGGTTAATCAGAGTGCAACTAATAGATGGAGGGTCGTAAGTAATACAACTGATTCCCAAGTCCTGTTATGCAAGGTCATTACTTTGCTGGTCCAAATACAACACAAGTGACATAATTTAAGAGATAAGCAGTGATGGAAAGAAATCTTTTTCTGTTTCAGTCTTTAAATTGAATATGCATAAAGTAGAGCTATAAGGATCTTAATGGAAAGTTCTATAAAAAGAATCCTCATTTGGCAAAAAAAAAACCCTTTACTGTTGGCTTATTAAAACTCTCATTTGGTTATGTGTATTTTCTAAAGAATTTCTTCAAAAAGTTCTGTATACTGGAGTGTTATGAAGTCTTTAATGTGTTGCTTCAGGCACTATATTTCAAAATAAAGTTTTTAATGAAGCCAATTAAATTAGTGTACTTAAAAAATTATTCTGTGACTAAAAGGAATTTACTTATTAGTGTGTTCAACTTTTAATGACTCCCCCCTTCTTTACCCATTCGCTTGCTTCACAACATTAACAGTATAATGGTGAAATTATTTGAAACCTCTCACCTTTTATGTAAATTAGGTCTAAAAAATTTTAATTAACATTTTCTGTGCAGGGAAAACTCTTAAAACAAAATACATATTCCCCTGTGTATTACCCTAATTTGTTGTTAATGAGTATTCATAAATTATCTCTAATTAATACACAGTCTCTTTAAATATACTTCTCAATTTATAATTTCTGCTCCCTTCACAGTAAATCATTTTCTAAATCTATACAAGGCCATATATATTTATGGTAACTGTCAAAACCAGAGCAAAGTCTTTATTTAAATAAGTTAGAGAATTTTCTCTATTGATTATTTACTGCAAAATCATTTGAAAAGTTAATATAGTCAATGAATCTATCACCAATATTAAAAGGGACAGTCCAACAACATGAAAAAATAAGCAGCAACTAAAGTCATGTGCTAAGGATAATAGTAATTTGAGTTTACAGTGAAGTCTTTTCTCCTCTGCTTGCCTTCAAGTGCAAATATCAGTTATTTAATTTATTCAGATAGATGTATAACGTTCAAACATTTCACATATTAGACTGTAATTCAATAACCTGAGGTCACTGTGATAAAAATCAACTGTGTTTACTGTCTTTAAGGATCGTCTTTCTCATTTATATGATGACACAAAATAGTTAAACTCATAGAAGCAGAGGACAGAATCAGTGGAGGACCTGCAGGTGGAAGCGATCAGACATGATGGTCAAAGGATACAAAGTCTCAGTTGTGAATGATGAGTGACTTCTGGAGATAAAATGTACAGCATGGAAGCTATTGTTAACAGTACTGTACTGTAAACCTGAAATTTGCTAAGAGTATATCTTAAATATGTTCATCATGGGTGGGGAAGGTAAGTATGTGAGGTAATGGATATGATAATTGGTTTGATTGTGGTAAACATTTCACAGACCAAACATATGTTAAAACATTACACAGTAAAATGTAATTATATGCAACTTTTGTCAGTTACATACAGCTCAATAAAGCGGGAAAAAAGAAATATACTTCAGATGTCAAAAAAAGAGCACAGTCTTTCAGATATGTTCTCAATACTATTCAGTCTACCACAGTTTATATGGATTATGAGATTGTGCATAATGATCCTTTAAAATGATGCAATTTTTAAAACATGTCCTGTTAAGAGGTAGATGATTCTCCATCTCATAAAAGCAATATACCTGAAAAAGTCACATCTCCATGGACAGGTTTTCTTGTGGCATATTTTGAAGTTTACATTAGCTTGGACAAAAACACCATAGGACACTGAATTATATGAACTGTCATGTCTGAAAATGTTTGGTACTATGTATATGAAAAGGACTTACCCTCCTTGTCACCAAAAATACCAAACTAAAATAATACAAACCTGAGTAAGTCCCTGAATAGAACCTCTGTAATCAGACACCAGGGTATAAATTTTATCATTTACTGGCTTTGTGATCTTACCAAATTATAAAATATCTTTGTGACTCTGTTTTCCCTAATAAAGTGGGAATAATAACCCAATTTCACAGGGTTATTATAAAGATAAAATGAGATCATCCAAATGAAATGTACTGAACTCTGCTTTTCATAAAGCAACACTGGAATTTTACATGCTATTATAATTTTACTGCTGTTAGTAATCCTAATGACTATCAGTTGTTTCTAACAGCAATCTGTGGCTACACTATGGGAATTACAGGTTTCTTATAGGACTAAAGATTTCAGATTGATTTTTAAAGATTCTAAGTAGCTATCCAACTGCAAAAGTGACTCTTAATCAACATATTATGCACACAGAAGAACAACGATTAAGGAAGCTGGTCTAATGAAGATCAAGATGAGTGACCATTGAAGAAAACCAGAGTTCAATCAGATTTAGTTAATGAGAGCTAGAGTTTTCTTGATTCCTAACATTTACTTTCATGAACACAAACTGAAAGTTCATGAAACTTAAAAACTGGTGCCTTTTTTCAGGTCACACAAACCCTGTAACTTATGTGCCTTACTTCTGCAGACTCCACTCTTCCTCTACTGAAAAACCTGAAGAATGATCGTGATGATAATCACATGATACCCACACAGACTCTGTGCAGGGTCTATCAGGCAGTGTAACAAAGTAGAAGTCCAAGTACAGTATTCACTACAGCTCCTTTAAATAGATGGGTAAGGGCTACAGAATGCAATACTTTCTCATTAGTTTCATGCCTGGACATCCTATTATCCTTTGTTCAAGGATCTGAGATGTATGCCCAGAGGAGGATGATTTATGCCCAATATGGAGGATTCCCTGCTGGAAGAATACAAGGAAATGGGTCAAAACCTATGGCTAGTTCAAGAAGCCATAACAATATGGTGCCACAGAGCTTTGGAAAGATGTCTACAGCTCTTTCTTTGAAACACATACAGATGGTATTACATGGTCTTTGTACACCTCCACAGTGAAGCACAATGGAGCACATTTAAAGTAGGCGAGTGATGTCTGTTCAAGTAAATTTTAGAATTAAATATAAAAAAAATGTGGCTCTAGGTCTGGCTGTCATTCCACATTTACAGTTGAGCGGGTATTACTTGTCTCTCAAGGAAGTAGAGAAGTTACTGTACATACCTGTGTAACCAGGACCAAAAACTAGATAGAAAACATTTCTATCATCCTAGAAAGTATCCTAATGACTGAGGAGTGGTCTCTATATCCAGAATAAATACTTTAATCATTCTCTCCACAACAGTTTTGCCTGTTCTTAGACATCTTACAGTAATATGGTACTATTTTGTGTCAAATTTCTTGTTCAACTAGGATTTGAAGATTTATTTTCACTGTATTAGCATTTTGCATGTATTAGTATTTTATTCATTTTTATTACTGAGTAGTTCTTAGAAGAATGATATATTCATATGACTATTGATGGATATTTGGAATATTTCTAGTTTTTAGCTTTTAGAAAAAAATTACTTATCAATAGTCTTGAACAAGTGTTTTGGTGGACAAAGGACAGTAATGGGTCATGGGGTAGATGGACAAATAAGTATCTTAAAAAATGCCAAGCAGTTCTCTAGTAATTTTGTGATTATACTTTTCTACCTGTAATTAAAGAGTGTTTTAGTTAATCAATAGCCATGTCAATATTAGGTGTCATCACTCATGATTTTAGCCATAAAACCAATGATATAAAATATTTTATGATTTTAATTTCATTTTCCTGATAATTGAGCACTTTGGATTCAATATCTTATTGGTAACAATCTTCATGTATGTTGTGTTAGTTCAAAATTCAGCTCCAAATTTTATTGGGTTGCTTTTTTCACTGTTGATTTGAAGTGATCTTTACAGTCTTGATATGAGTTCTTTTACAAATATATGTACTGCATATTTTTCTCAGTATGTGACTGCCCATTTGTAGTCTTAGTGCAGTCTTTTGATGATTATCAACTATATATATTTGTAAATACATATACACACACAGCTTAAAAGTAACTTTTACATATTTTATTAAGCTAAAATACTAATTTTTTTATGTAGGACTCATACTATCATATTAGATTCAGAAACTAAGGTTGAACAGTTATGACTTTACACACCAACTCTTAGCAGATTTCAGATTCTCTGATGCCAAGCTCAATATTTTTAAGGCTGTGTCACTTACCTCTCCCTTCTCCATTCCAAATTCTTAAAATTTTTAGGGAATTCAAACTTATAGGAATACATTATAAAGATTCAATTAATAAATGCATTAACTATATTACATGAGCCAATTCGTTGAAACTTTTAGGGAAATATATGAATTGAATTTATTCTAATGTTTGAGTTTTGCCTTTTCATTTCAACATGTATTCTTTTTCATTAGTTATATTCAAGCCACTTTTGCCTTAAGGCACGACACATTTTCTTTTAATTTTATTGATGGTAATGTTAATTTATATGCTAGTTTATGTAGCTGAGAGTAGACTTTTCTTTAGGATTTAATTCATTCTCTGCCCTAAAAAAAATTGAGGTGTTCAGAAAACCCATATGGAGTTCTTCACTGTTTTACTGAGTGCATTAATGTCATATCCCAGAGGCAGAAAGAAATCATCAGTTTACGATATATTTTATTTACTATAAGCCTTAATTTCTAAGAGAGAGGACAGAGAGAGCTATAAAATAAGAATGGTAATAGCCACAAAAAATGTCTATGTATTCAAATGCTACATAAACACATACCTTCACATCCTTGAAGAGAAAGAGATACCCATCTCGTAAAACAATATACCGGTCTTGAAACTTATTTCCAGAGAGTATTTTAGATGGTTCTTCTTTGATTTTTAAGACTCCCTCTTTGATACTTTCCTGGGCCTTCCTCTCTGTAAAGTACAACATTATTTTTTAAGTTAGGTACATTTCCTTCTACTTGGAAAAGAATATAAAGCATTCGCATATTTTCAGTTTTAATAGTATAAGGTAGCAACTTGCTTCTTACCACTAAATATCTGGGAATACCATGTGTCAGGGGAGCATTGCTGTTTATAGCATAAATTTGCTTATGGTGTCCAATCAGCTACTGGCTAATGAGAGCTGATACCTAGTCTGAGATGGGCCCTATGTCTAAAATGTATGTATCTGGTTTTGAAGTTAGTACAAAGATAGATTGAAAAAAAACCCATAATTTTGCAACCTTGAATGTTTAAAAAATAGTAGTAAATTAATTTCACATGTATAGAATCTAGCTACTAGACAATTTAAAATTATATAAACAACCTGCGATATATTTCTTTTAACAACACTTGTTTAAACAATGCAAAAATACGGATATAAAGGAAAAAATCACTCCAGGAATTCTGACTCAGGAATCCAGGAATTCTTCAGAAGTTAAGAGAAACTTCTACACAGATGAAACAGGTATAGGTAAATACATATGAAACTGCTAAGGTGCAGCACCATGCCCCATTACATTTCATGTGTTCAACTGTCAACAGTGCCACACTTAGGAAACATTTCAACTAATTTTACTGAAAAATACTGGTAAGGAGACCAAATTGGTATTCATATGTTATCATGTATGAATTTACCATTATATTTCCAGTCTAAATTTTAATCTTTTCTCCATAAAATCCAGATAATATTCAACTACCTACTTGAGAACTGAAGAAGAGCACAAAGTAAAGGAACTTGAGCCTAAGAGTGATGGCAGCATCGTTATGGTGTTAACTTCTGCTTTCCTTGCAAAGTGGAAGACTGCTGTGGCCCTTACATGCTGGATAATCATAAAAGACACAGAGCAGATTCCTCTATCAGGACTAGAACATTTACTAGTGTTCTGGGAAAAAGGTGCTACAAATTTTAAATATTTATGCACTATTTCTGAATTTTACAAAATAACTTGAATGATTTTAGAAAGAAGAAACCTTAATCTGAAACCTAACAATCCCTTGGTTTAGGGAAAACCTTTACTTTTATGCAACAAATATACAGGTGTTCACAATTAGAATTAGCGTATTGAAAAATAGAAATAGAATTGACTACCTGGAAGGAAAAATCTCCAAGAGTAATCATCTCACTGATCATAATTACGTAACACCAGCCAACCAAAGGCAGTTATTAACAAGTCCTATTATTTTCAAGATATACATGCTGACCACAGATAGCATTGTCTTAATCGCATTATCATACTAAAATAAGTTAATTTATTTTTGAAGAGAGGAAGGAAGGGAGAAAAGGACTAAGCACTGAAGGGAGGAAGACACATCATTAGTTCCTTTTGGCTTTTCATCCTGGCCCATGTTGAACATGGGTCCTTGGGCTCTTTGTGGTCTGCACACCAGGTCACAAGGGTGGCATGCCCTAAAATAAGTTCATTTGAGATCATTTGTGACTTTAAAATAATTTCTGAAATACATTGCTAAAATTTATAGTCTAATTGCTTATTATTCAACTCCACAGAAACTATTTAAATATTTTATAGCTAAATAACTAGATTTAACAGAAGTTTTCCAATTAAAAGGCTCTGAAATTCATATTACATTAATTCATTAATTTCTTCATAAAGTACTGAGGGTCCAGTACATACTAGTTTCTAATGATACACAATAAATAAACAGATGGTTTCTGCATAGTGCACGGTTGGAGACAGAGTTAAACATGGACTAATAAGCAAGGTGTGTTTATCCTGAGAAGTACAGAAATCAATTGAGATAATGTTTGGTGGGATTAGAGATCCAATTTATCTAGAAAAGGAAAGTGGAGAAAGGCACTTAGAACAGCACTGGTAGAGTAAGAAGTTGAGTCTTTTGAAAACCATCAAACAAATGGAATCCACTTGTAAGATAGGATTATAAAGCCCTTAAGCTAAAAAAAGTTAAAATCACAACTTCTTGCTTTACTTTTATTTCTGTTCAAATTAATGCTTCTAATTTTACCAAAATAAATAAGTTCCTTGTCTAAATAAACCAATGATAGTAGGTCCAAGAGAACACAGGCTTTAAGGAAAAAATATTGTTTCCATCTTTAGGTACATAGTTGTTATAATTATATTAAAATAAACATTATGTAAAAAAGTATATTGGCTAAATCTTGGTGCATACATTAAGGAATTCAGAAGGAAGGCTTTAAGGGGAATATGTTAAAGAGATGGAAGATTAAAATATTTTGAAATATGAAGAGCTATACAGAGGCCTTAAAAATTTCTAAAAGCTCTTTCAACTAAATTTTTGTGTTCTCAAAATGCTAAAATAAGTGGTAAATTACCACATAAAAATCAAAATAAACCATATATTTGGAGGAACATCATGCACAACTCAGTGTATAATGATGAATTAAACAGCTTCCCAAAATTCACTTTCCAATACTGCTGGGTCACTCAACATTGGGACACCTGACGCTTACATTTCTCTCCCTTTGCACCATCCTGAGCTGGAAACTCACTAAGATCCCTTGCTGTTGAAGACTGTGATACAGCACAAGGTTCACGCCAGCTGTGCTCACACAACTGCTCTTCAGATCCTGCACATCTGATTTTTCACTCGAATTGGGCAAAACAAAAGGTTCATGACCCCATGACTCTTCAGAGGTGGAGTTCAAATTTCTCTGTTCTGATTTTGCAGCGGGATCTCTGCATGACATGTTTTGAGATGCTAGTCAGAACTGTCTCCAAGCTATGCGGTGGGGCTTCTCAGTTATTTGGTATCTTGCTACCTGCACAGTCCTTCATGGCACAGTGATCTTTCTAGATGACACATTTCTGTTGCACCTAACTTTAGGGCGGTAATATTTTTAATGCTCTATAAGTAGTCTTTCTGGACATACCCCTAGATAAAATCACTCAATAGTTGATCCCCTAATCTAATAAAAAAGATTGAATTCATACATATATAGTTCATAATATATGTCATAGGTATGTGAAATGATAGGCATTATGGAGCAAAGAATTCTTCCTTGAGATTAAGAATTGCAAAGATTAAAAAAAAAAAAAGCAAAGAAAAATACGAGATATACATGTATGTTTCTTTAAAAAAATAAACCATCTCTAGCATATAAGTAATGTGCTAAAAGAAGCCATTAACTTAATGAGTTGGGGAAACTTTTCTGTGAGATAATATTGTTTTTGAGATTTAATTTCCTTGGATGAAATTCTGGGATATACCATAACAGGTACATTTTCATTTACTATCTGCTTGTCTCTCATTCTACTGAGATTCCAGCACACTTTTACCTCTAAAGTATCATTTTTTTGTGGTTGCTACAACAAGGTAGTTTTGGTTAGAGGTAATACTGTAGGCAGGAAAACTAACTAGTATTCTTAGTTATATTGCAGTCTCTTTTTTACAACTAGAAAAGCCCTTAAAAATTACATTTATGAAACAAAACAATTGTCAAATGCATTAAAACTAAACAGACATCATGTTATTGGGGCCAATGAAACTGATATTCCACTCCCCCCCAAAAAAAAAGTTTACCCAAATAATTTGAAAATCTCAAGTTTTTAGACAAAAAGTAATTTCTAACTAGTTACCTCTAAACACCAAGAAAAGCTGATTCATGGAGAAGGGGTGCAGTAAAGAGAAAGACAGCAATGGGGGGAGAGGGAGAGAAGGAAGAGGAGGGGAGGAGAGAGGAAGAGAGGAAAAGAAGAAAACATACATCCTGGAATATTTCTAAAATGATTATTTCCTTTTTATTCTTATCCAGTCAGCCTGCACCATTCCTCACAAATTTTTCTTTGGGATTCAATCCACTGCTGTATCAGTGACTCATTCTAACCCTGCCTTTTCTACCTAAAACCTGGATTCCAGAACACAGACCTCTGTCGCTGATTTTCTAATAGTTCCAGCATAGGATTCTGGATTCCTGTTTTCACATTAATCTCCTGTCCAAACTCCTACTCTTCTACTATTTAAATCCTTTTCAAACATCCGTCAAAAGCCTGAATACCTCTTACTGACTTCTGAAAGGTCATATAAACTGGACTCTTCCCACTCATTTCTGCAATTATTAAATAAAAAATTATGTTTAAAACTCAACTGATCATAGTGCTTTGCTCGGAAAATCAGTCATTAAAAATCGGATCGATCATCTGAATGGATTTTTGGAGACATTCTATTTGCCTTACTTTCATATAAAGTTCAGAAGTGAGAGCCCAGCAACACACTCATGCACATGAAGTCAACTAATATTTGACAAGGGCAATAGGAACATTCAATGGAAAACAGATAGACTTTTAAATAAATAGTGCTGGGAAAATTGTGTATTGCCACGCAAAAGACTGAAACTAGATCCCTATCTTACACCACTCACCAAAATTAACAAAACAGATTAAAAACATAAACATAAGACCAGAAGCCATAAAACTCCTAGAAGAAAACATAGGGAAACACTTCGCATGGGTGCTAGCAATGACTTTTTTGGATATGACACCAAAAGCACAAGCAACAAAAGAAAAATTAGTGAAACCCTATCAAACTAAAGTGTTCTTCTGTCTTTAGAAAGGAGCAACAAAATGAAAGGACAACATAAAGGGAGAAAAAAATTGCAAATCACACATCTGATAAGCACTGACATCCAAAACAGCTAATAACTCACACAACTCAATGGCAAAAAGCTCAAATGATACAATTAAAAAAGCTGGCAAAGGACTTGAAAAGACACTTTTCCACAGAAGATATTCAAGTAGCCAACTAGTACATGAAAAGGTGCTTAACATCACTAATTGTCAGGGAGATGCAAATCAAACCATAGTGAGATATCACCTCACACCTGTTAGGTTATTATACAAAAGACAAGAGACAATAAATACTGGCAAGGATAGGAAGAAAAGGCAGCCTTTACACACTGTTGATGGGAAAGTAATTATAAAGCCACTACAACAGAAACAGTCTGGAGGTTCCTCAAAACATTGAAGATTGAATCACCAAATGATCCAGCAATCCCACTTTTGGGAATTAATCTGAAGTAAATGAAATTACTGTCCAAAGAGATTTCTGTACCTCCATGTTCACTGCAGCATGATTTATCATAGCCAAGACATGGAGAGAGAGAGAACCTAGCTGTCTATTGAAGAATGAATAAAGAAAATATCAGATGCATATGCCTTAAATACTGGTAATTCTATGCTCAGCTCTCTAATGTTTATACTCAACACTAAAATTGTATGCTCTTGTATTCTCCAAAGGCTAAAAGCATATCCCATGCAATGTACTCTGTAGGTATAGGTTCTTAGTTAATTCCCTCCTAGACAGGCACCCTTTAACATTTGAAGGCAACTGACAGTAAACACACATTCACAACTGAATCCCGGAACCCTTCCCTACTGTTCGTTACAGCAAACGTTTCTATCCGAATGTCTCCTAGAAAAGAGTGAGCTTGCAGTTATGTGAAATGTGGCCAGTACTTTCCCTGTTTCAAAATCCATTTATATTTTTTAAAGTTTACAATACATGTACTTTTAGTGAGTAAAAGAAGAAGAGTCTTGTTAAGGGGAGACAACACATATAAGAAAACTAAACAAGGATTGATGGTTCCTTGAATAAGAGAGGTCACTGAGCATCTGGTTGAACCATCTTTCTGTGCCTGAAGCGCTTGATCCATACATGTCTTGGCCTGTAGTGATTTCCATGCTGTGCTGGTTCTCTTCTACTAAAACATGCTTCAGACATTTAGAATTCCTGTGCCTTGTGGTTAGACAATGCTTAACAGGCCTTTAAATTTTCCAGAGATTTCTGAATGAAACAGAACGGAAGCTTACCAACTGGTTTTTCTCTCTCCAGAATTATGTTTATTAGAAGTCAGAAAATTTATACTCTGTAGCGAGTATCAAAGACTAGCAGCAATTTCTAAGTAAGTATTTCCACTCGAAGTGGACTCCATTTTCTCTTGAACTTTTTACACATCTTTGCATTTAAAGATAATTTGATGGAGGGTCGAATGTATATTATTATTTCAGCTAGACTATAATTTATGAACATATACTACTTTTTTATTTTCTTAAGTCAGTTGATTGTGTATGGGTCTGCTTGCCAGGACTGAGTTTGCTGGAAGCAGTTGCATTTTTAACTATCTATTCTAATGCAAATTTAATTCCAAAGCATCTGTCATATGCAACAATCTAAATTTAGAAATCCACAGGGCTTTGTATTTGAGTTACATCTATGCTTTAAAAGTACTTCTTCCCCATTGAGATCATTAAAACTTGATTCCCTTGCATCACATTCTATTGGGGTAATTTAAAGAACTTTAGTACACAAAATAGACTAGCAATGTAAAATTATTTTGGGAACTTACAGGAGCTAAAAATTTATGGTTTACTTGTGATAGAGATGCTGAAATTTAACTTAAGTAAAAATGGGTAATAAACATAATCTAATAAGACTACTATGACAAAGTCTAAATGGCAATTTAAATGAAGTTTTATTCTTAGTATCTCAATGCCTCAGTCATAATCCATGGGGTAGAAAGAAATTTGAGGACTATTATTTTTCTCTTCAAGCTAGTTAACTACTTATTACAATAATGACAATGGTTCCAAATGTTTCTAAGGAATAAAATGCTGCTGTTGAAAAGCACAGAATTGATTTTTAAGTAGAGGCAACAGAAAATTCACTTACTCTCATATATTTCTGTAAAACTAAAGTATGTTACCTCATTACCTTAAATGAACAATCAGAGTTTAAGTACTAGATGATTCCAAAACCTATTCCTAGATGTAATGCCTACACTTTAAACTGTTCAGATGAAGTCAGAAAACTGAGGAAGTAAAAACACCTGAATTACTCTAAACAATACATTCATAATTTACTTTTGCAAGATAACAATGAAAACAAGGTCCAATGAGTATATGCTTATATTTGTTCCATAAAAGAACAGTATCCTAAAATTAATGAAAAATGAGCTCTGTGTGTGTGTGTGTGTGTGTGTGCGCGCGCACAAAGGATGTAGCTGTGCTGCTTTGTTTTATCAAAAGATAACACATTAGCTATTTGATGCTGAGAAAAAAATATGGCTGCAACCAACTACCTTGTTTAAAACTGCTAATTTCCTCTAGTCTCCCAGCTTAGAATAAGAAAATCTTAAAGGAAATGAAATTTTTAACACTGCTCCTTGTCTGCTGTGAAGAACAATACCATTTCTGAAATCATTCCAGTTGTTCTGCTAACAAATTGACAGAGAAATCACATTTGATTTACTTTCATTATTTTCCTTTTAGATCTCAATTTTAAGGAGTAGTGCATGTAATGAATGGAGCAATGATTCTGGAGTAGGTGGTCACTGTGATTGATTTAAGAGACATTTGCCAAGACAGAGGCAAAGTAGACTGAATATCTAACCACTCCATCATCTATCACAGTCTACCCCGTGAGAACTTTTATAAACTCCAGGATGCTTTAGGATACAACTCTAGGAAAAAATCGTGACTTAAGAAATTGATTGAAACAAAGAATAGGCCAGAGTTTCTTTAAAATGACAATCCTAAATGCACACAGATGCAGAACCAACCATAATTCGATTATATGGCTTTAACAATCTCATTATAAATCAAGCTCCAATTAAAACATTTATAAAAATGTTACTGACTGGAAACAAAAAAAATCTTAAACATTTATTTCATAGGTACAGTAATATGCTGCTTTACTATTGGAATACATTCTGAGAAGTGTGCAGTGGGGCAATTTGTCTAGGTGGCATCTACTCTCCATTACTGAAATGGATTCTCTATGAGAGCCAGCACGCTACGTCATGTTCATTACTGACCAAAACAATACTATGCCACACATGATTGCACTCATATTTTTGACTAAAAATATTTAACTACTAACATGTAATAGTTCAATTGGTGCATTTGCTGATGTGTTACTCTAAAACCTGATTTTTTAAGCAAAGAGGTAATTTCATGATAGAAGGAAACTACAGATGTTATAATAAGTTGTATACTGGTTTGGCAAAGTGAAGCCAGGAAAGGAATTTGTGTTAGACCTCCCACCCTGTTAGAGGAATGAAAAGTATGAGGGTAAAAACAAACAAACAAAAAACATGCTGATGTTTCACTCTAGTCAACCTAAATCTATAAAACTGTCATTTAAATTTGCAGCTTTCTTTCCACTGCTTAGTTTCTCCAGGTATTATGCAAGATGCTTAGACCTTACAGAGGCAGCATGGTTTCAAAACGGAACATGCTTATAACCCCACGAAGAGGACATACGGGAATATCGGACAAAATCATTCCATACAGTCTTCCTAACCAGTTTGTAGAGAGCGCCAGTGTACCATTTATCACTCTTCATTTCTTCTTGTCCTTGAACAATATAAAGATTTTACTTAGATGTGATTGCTCTAAACTAGCTCAATGTGTACACAGCTTCCCATACTGGAGATCAACAACACTGACAGGTATCCTTTGCACTATCCCTAAACCCCACCTACAAAACCATCTTCCTTTATAGCAAGGCCATTTCAGATCTTCATCTTTCTTTTTTAAGTTTTTAAACACTTTATAAACATAACAACATTTTTTATAAACATAAATCTCACCTTAAATACAGCATGGAATCATGCTGGACTTGAATATTTCTATTATTGCATTTACCAAAATTATGGGTACAAATGACTCCATGGTATTACAAGGTATTTTTAAAGGCATTTTAAAGAATATACAAAGTTACTAAGTTTTGGGTTGATGCAAACATTTTCCAAAATTCATAGTCTGGAAAAACTTGGGGAGTTAAATTTCTATTATTCGAAGATCTTCTTTTATTCACATAGAAGCCTACTAGCATTCAAGAAATAGCTAAGGAATTATGTCTATGTCTGGGTTAAAGCATATTAAATGTAGATAACTGGAGATATTTCACAGGAATATTGAAAAAAAACAAATGGAATATTTTCAACAGAAAGATAAGAATTTACCTGAAAATGGACTTATTCACCGAAAGAAAAGAAAACGGGGGAATCTACACAATACGTTTCATAATGTTGCCAAGAACTGGTCATAGATGCTAATTTTTCTTTATCTCAATATTAAAAGGAAAGAGTGGCAGCAGAGTTTAAAAGCTAGGACAGATTTCAGAGATGATCTACATCAGATTACCGACAGGGGCAGCAACTTTGGGCCTGACAATTCTTTACTGTCAAGAGCTATCCTCTGTATTGTAGGATGTTGAGCAGTATTTCTGCTCTCTACTCATTAATATCAGAAGCACTGTTCCACCCAGTGTGACCGTTAAAAATTCCTTCAGACGTGGTCAAATGTCCTCTTGGCAAAACTGGCCCCTAGGACATGGCTGCATGTTGTACGTGTATGACTAGGGATGATGTGGTTCACATCATATGAAAGAATAATAAATTTAAATTAGACAAGGACTCAAAAAAGGCTAAATTTTTATAGCAAAGGAATACATATTACTTTTATGTAGAGGCCAGTAAGGCCAGAATGATGTGTTTAGCTGTTACATGTCTACACACAGAAAAATACTTTTATGTAAGATGAAGTACTGTGGACTATTTGTGTTCCCCAAAATTCATACATTGAAACCCTACTTCACATTGTGATAGCATTAAGAGGTGTGATTTGGGGGAGGTAATTTAACATTAGGTGAGGTCATGAGGGTGTGCGGTCTTCATGAATGGGATTAGTGTCCTTATTAGAGTCACAAGAGGGTAGCTTCCTCTTTCTGCTCATCACCACCTGAGAACCTAAGAAATCTGAATTCTGAAACCTGGAAGAGGGCTCTCACCAGAATCTAACATGCTGGCACCCTGATCTCAGATTTCCCATCTCCAAATGTGAGAAATAAATTACTTTTTTAATAATAAAAGTCACCTAATCTATCATGGTTTGTATAGCACCAGAAGAGACAAAGACATTATCATGAAATCAGAAATCTATCAGATTAGTCTCGGTACAATTAAGAATTTACTGGTCTATGAATATTAGCTAGAAAGCCTGCAATGAAACTAATTTGGTTTATAAAATGTAAGAGCCTTACTCATGTCCCACTTTTTTTTTTTTTTGATAATTGAAGACCAATCTGTTCACACATCCAACATGGAGTAACTGTGATCTGGGACAAGTTACTTAATTTCCTTAAGCTTCTCTTTCCTCATACAGCTCAAAAACAATATTATCTCACAGAAAAGTTTTAAAACAGTTGAAATGAACTTTGGTGTGTATAGAGCTTGGTAAATGATATTTCATTAATAAACAGTAACAGTTATTCATTATAAAAGTTGCAAATTACATCTCATAAAATGTGAACCCTTTGCTTTGGGGTTAGTTTATATAAAATGCTGGCAGTACATCTTTTTCTAATCTGACAGATTATCACAAGAGTCGAAGTTTCGAAACAGAAGTTTTCTGATACCTCATACAAGTTCAAAGACTCTCTTGCATGCTTCCCTTATACTAGCTAAATAATTTAACCTCCATATATACACATTTTCTCCAGGTGTATGGCAAGTATTCCGATTGGAAATTTTTATTTTGTGCTTATTTTTTTTCTAGTATTACCATGAAATACATGAGTTATAAAAAATACTCAAAGTTTGCAAAACCTGCAATTCTTAAATGTCCAGAGAATGGTCAAACATAAGCATAAAGCAGGAATAAGATTCGCCATCTAACTAAGATTTAAGAAAACACATAGGCAGAGGAAAAAAACCACCATAAAAGCATGAACCATTGCTTCAAAAATTGTTAACTCCATGCCATCAAATTACTCATCAAAGAATCACCAGGAAAGTCTGCACTTGGCGTTCCAGTTCACACCTTCCTGCTAGTCTACCATATAGTGAGCAGATTCTACATGCAGCTACTCCTTTTCTACAATCTCGAGTACCACCGTATCATAATTATTCTCCTTTGACCACTGGAATTTTCAATCACAGTGGCAGTATGAAATACTGACACCTACCATTATAGAGTTTAATTGTCTCCATGGTTAAGAACTTCTTCACCACAAGATAAGCAGAGCCAGGCTCAGCTAACGCACTCCACCGAAGCACCTGCTCCAGCACATTTTCCGTGTAGTGAAGAGGGCGCTCTGCAAAAAAGAACACCACATCAAATTGATTTAAAAATGATCACTGAAATAATTATAACTTTTTCAAAGTTTTTTAAAAAGAGACCTCTTTGCAACAACAAATACAGTCATCTCTTATGTTACACAATTACAGGATCAGTACTACATGCCAGAGACTCTAGTACCTTGAACACCATTAACACATAAAATAAAATGTATGGTATTAATACATACTGCATGGACATTTGTTTGTTACACAACTATATTAAAAAAAAACTCTAATAGAACTGAGGTTACCAGTAAGAAAAAAGGTGGGGGCATGGGCAAAAGGTGGTGGGGTCCACTGGACAATGGTGAAGAATGGTTGGTAATTTGGTGATGGGCCGGGTGTGCTGGCATATAGGAAGAATATATTTGAAGAATGGGGAACCTTCATATATGGGTTTATATTATTTTTAAATCAAAGCAACCTCAATAAATATAAAAAACCCAAATCAGTTACTATCCTTTAAATATAAACTCAGAAATAAAGTTACCTTTTCATATAACAAATTAATATCTTCATCTTCTAACAGAGATAACATTCTGATTTGTTTACAGAAAACTGACGATTTGCATATCCAGGTAATTGTAAAATGACTCAAAAATTAATCTTATTCATTACTAAATAAGTATAAATTAACCCTTTGGTTATTTTAACAGGATGAACATTTTAATTTCTGATCAATACTAGTAACCAACTTAAAATTGACATTCTCATTGTTAATTAATATGAAATTATAAAAACAGCTTCAACAGAAAGCATATGGCAATAATCATAAATTACCACTTAGTAATAAGTTTAAATATTAGTGGAAATTCAATCAGAAAGATAACAGGTGTTGTCCTTAATTATGACCATATTCTGTATTAAGTAGAAATATGATAGGCCAACCAGAGTTAAAGTGATCTTAAAGATTTTTCTTTGATAACTGTCATTCACTTACATTTTATTTTATGCCATGATATTTTTAAATGCATCACAAGTACTTAGCATACAGTTAAAAAAATCACAGGTTTTACAACTACAATTCAAGTCTCATAGGAAAGGTTTTTGCTGATCGAAATACGCCAATCAATTAATAAAATGTTACAATGGAAGCATATGTCAGGAAATAAATTCAAAACTTTTTTCTAATGCACTGAAAATAGATTTTAAGTGAAATAGCAAAGCAAAAACTTGAACATGAAGATGTTGGTACAGCTTTCTCAAAATGTTTGCCACATATACACCAATTCAACTCTTTCCTACCTCTGAATTTAAAGCACATAAGCACTCGGGCTTTTAATTTTTGATTCAAGTGAGTATCAACAGCCTCTTTATAAGTGATGATAAAACCCCAAGTTAAAAAAAAGTCAAAGTATAGCACATCCTCTTTAATATTAGTCTCCCCCTGCTCTAATCACAGTATTCCAAAACTTAGCAATAATTCCAGGTTCACAGAAGAAGAAATTTTCTGCTTCCAGTATAAATAAACAGATATTCTTGCTCAGTAAAATGAAATGCAGTTCTGTTTTGCTTGCTTACTGAAGTAAATCTACTCAGTATGAGTATGGTAATTAAAAAAAAAAAAGAGCAACGAGGTCATACACTTGGAAGACAAATCTATCTTGTTTACAAATCTATCCCCTGCACACAGCACAGTGTTGAATGCATAATAAATACTCAAAGAATGAAGTAATGAAATATCTTACTAATTTCTAAGTTGAACTCTAAATTACCAGAATACATTTGCAAATAGATTCTCAGACAAAAAATAAACCATTGTAAAACCAGACTAAATCTTTTGTGCTATATCACTATTATTTTTCTTCAATTATCTTTAACAAAGTTTGGCAAAGATAACAATTCCCAAAATTTGGTAAAGTTATAATTCAGTTGTTGACTTACCCATACATAGGTGTCTTCCATTAAGGGGTTATGATTAGAATTTTGTATTTAAAAATTAATTATAGGGTAAGTACTCTCTTTAGAGTTGGTATTACATAAAATTATTGGTTCTGCTACCCTAAACCCTGGGACACTACTGATTCTATTAACAATTGCTACTTATTGAGTAAAAAATATGTATCAAACTATATATACAGGATATATCAGCTGTCACTTTTAATTCTCACTATAACACTTTATATATATGCACACACACACATATATATAACTCATCTCTTACATATAAGGAACCCCAAGGATTAGAGAGATTCAGTCATTTGCCCAAAATCAAATAGCTTGTTCAAGTGAGGAACAGAGATTTGAACCTCAAATCTTTGACTTTACACTCACCAATGCTTAGGACACTTAGCTTGTTCTACTATGAGGTATGTGAACCTCCCCATGATGACTTTCTCACATGTAATTTAAGGAAATCAAATATCAACTCGACAGCATTGTTTTGAGGACCAAACAAGGTAACACTAATCAAGTTAAGTGAAAAATAATTTCAATTCACTTTACTTCCCTATCTCTAGTAAGACGATGGTAAGGAAATGAATAGTTTCAGCCTCTGCCATATAAGGAAACAGATGATATGGCAGTTGGGTTGGAAGTGAGAATTATATTCTCAACTGGAAAACAGTATCTAGATTGAAATAAAAGCTTATTTATGCTCTTTTCTTACAAGATAAAGTTGGTGATATGACTTCCAAATATCAGAATATTTATATTAAAGAGGGTCAGTATTATAGGTAGATATTATGGTGATAGCTTAAACTGTTCTTCGTTATACTGAAACACATCACAGCAGATATACAGAGGCAAATAAAGATTCGTAAAAAATTAGTCAAGTAAGATTTTCACATCTGTATCACAGTATGAAATACTTCAAGAATGAAAATCCTGAAGATCCAGTTCCTGCACAAAACATAACTGAAAAATGGGATAAAATGATAAATATTTATTAGATTGTCGAACACTGCAATTATAAAATATCATTACATTCCACTTAAAGAAAGAAAGAGGAGGTAGGAAAAATTATTCAGTCAACTAACATTACTGGGCTATAAATCTCTACAAAGAAAGAAGTTGTTATTTATAGTTATATTTACAATCACTTGTCACAAAAGATTATAGGGCACATTAAGCTATTTGGCATTAGGAAAATGTTAGAAATAAAAAACTCATTTGCATAATTATTCTACAGCATAAAAATTGCAAAAAGTTCAGTCTAGCTATCTGAGAAGAGATTATGAAGGTAGTTATTTAGCTAGGTAAAGCATGTTTTCAATAGTTTAAAATCTTGTTCACATAATAAACCTGCTCTCCCTTGTTTAATAGAAAGCTAGCCATTTGCAACCTACAATACCAGGTGTTGTTCTTAAATTTCTGGCAGCAAAGACACAGGATTTCTAGATAAAATTATTACTTTCCCAACAATTAAATTCTTAGAGCTCTGCAAGTCTTTATCCTATTCACATCGTCAGAAAGCAACAGCACTTAATCAATCAAGAGAAGGCTGGAATGAATCATGGTTAAAGAAGAACACATTATATCACAGCAGCTATGAGGAAGAAACAAGAAAACACTGTTATATTACTGTATAAAGTAATTGCTTCACAACCTGAGGTTCTCAGGGAAGAAACTCTCTTAAATGGGGCTCCTCAGACAGTTAATGTTTTTTAACAAATGAAAGACCTAGAGGGTGTGGGCTATGTCAACAGAAGATAGGTTCAGTTCTTTGTTTTCAGGTGTGTGTGTGTGTGTGTGTGTGTGTGTGTTTGTTTTTTTGTTATTTGTTTTGGTTAAGAAGAGAGAGGAGGAAAAGGCATTTTAGTTATTTTTATTTAGTTGTTCACACTGGCTGTTTTCCTCAACCCCAGTCTTGAACCCAGAACCTTGGGATGGTGTGAGACAACTCCCAGGTGTACTATACTGCTAAGCCACCAGGGTGCGCCCTAGGTTGTTTCAAAAAGCAGCAGAAATTAAAAGTATACTTGGGAATATTAGCTCATGATAAAGTGAAACTATTCACAGGTGATTTCAGCTTTTCCTATGCTTGGTCAAGGATGCTTGGTCTCTATCCAGTATAAATTTTAATGCCGCGCAGGTACTCATAAGAAGAAAAACCCACTTACTCATTAACTGAGCAAGTTCATCTAAAATCTAACTCAACTTTATATAGATGTTCTCAAATTATTATACATGGCTTTAATAGGGCATGTTTTCTCATGTAGCTGACAGCATATATTAACAAAAGAAGACTGTTTTGTTTTAGTCAGAACTTTTCTAAACTGTTGAACATTTGTTATGCTTGAATGTTTGTCCCCATAGAATTTATATGCTGAAACCTAATCCCCAATGTGACGGTGTCAGGTGATGGGGTCTCTTGGAGATAATTCGGTCATAAGAGCAGAGTACTCAATAACTGAATTACTGACCTTGTAAAGGGACCCCCGAACCGCCCCACCACTCCAAGCTCTCCTGTCCCTCTGCCCACATGAGAACACCGTGCAAAGGCAGAACTCTAGAACCAGGCAGTGGGCCTTCACCAGACATGGAGGCTGAAGCACCTTGACCTTGAACTTTCCAGCTTCCAGTACTGTGAGAAATAAACTTCTACTGCTTATAAGTCACCCAAGATATGGTATTTTGTTACAGAAGCCCAAATGAACTAGAACACGATCACTAATGTTAGTTATGCTGCTAACGATACTCTAAGTCTCAAATTAACCTGCTTCTATCAGTCTGCCTCGGTAGTTGTCACATCCATAATAATTCATTTATAGATTTAAGAATCTATTCTCATTATCTTCAACCATAAAGGAGTGTCTGAGCAGTCATATGTTGTAATACATATTTTCCTCTCATTCATTTTATATTATAATGCTTAAAATAGACTATCTCAGGAGAGTAAAGGGAATACTACTTATCAAACAAAGGGACATTGGTTATGACAGGGTAGAGAAATATTTCGTTAAAATTTATAGTACTTAAAATCCAGCACTTCTGGTTTACTTATTTATTCACTTATTTCTATATTTTTAGTTACTTCCTTAATGAGGATTATCTATTTTACATTAGAAAAAGTATTCATTCTCTCCTGACATTCTTCCTATTGACTATAATCTTATGACAACCAATGCCTTCACTTTTATCTTCTTGATATATTTTGCTTTATCTTCCCTGCCTGCTACTACAAATAAAGCTTTTAACATTTCAGAAGGTTAGGTGGAGCACACAGGTTCCATCTGCCAACATAATCACAGGGCCCTTTGCTTCTGTCCAACAGTGTTCCTCTAGAAGCAGTAAAAATCATTTTAGGTTTCTTTTCTAGCAATTTCTACGAGTGGAGCAAACATTAAAATCATGCCCAATTTGAATTTTTAACACCATCAAAACTTATCTACCTAGGGTTTCCTTTGATTATATATGTGGACATTCAGAAATTAAAATAACCTGAGGTCTCCTAGTTTTTCTATCTTCTTCAAGATAACTTTCAAATGAGAGAAGAAACAAACACAAAGCATCCTCCCAATCCAATCTTAACCACCGGTGATGTCCTATTGGTCACAGGCAAGTTGATAATCAGTTATTTTGGGGGCAAGCATCCTTTCATTTCCCCCAAAGAAATTAAAGAATAATGTTTTGAGATTAGGCAATCTCTCGCCCACCTGTAAATAATGCCTCACTATCCTCATATATTCTGCTTGCTGCTCTCTGCCAAGAAAGCTGACTCTCAAAGGCACAGAGCTTCCATGCTGTGAAAGTGATATGCTTTCATTCAACCCTTTAGAGGAGAAGGGTGGTAGGGTGAGGATACAACTCCCCAAACCACAAATCAGCAGAAACAGAAACATGCTGAGACAATCATTTAAGAGATGAGCAGGTCCTGGAGATCTCCTGATAGCTCCTCATCTACAAGCAGAAGTCACTTTTGATGTGCTTCTGCAAGGATGAATCCATCCCATGAGGCAACAATCCAGGTGACTAGAACAAAATGCATTGTTTTTTATTCCTTCTGAGTTAACATGATTATTTGTATGGTAGGTTTCATATACATGTAATCTGCTAGAGGCAGGGAGAGATATCAAGGTCTAAAATATATGGCAAATGTCCCAAAAGTCATATGGTCTAGAGCAGAGTCCTATAGTAACACACATTATTGTTTGATAGATCAAGTGATATAGATCTATAATAAATCAAAAAGAGGTCAGTGAGAATGGGGTTCGTCAAAATATCAACAGGGAAGGGGCATCTGGTAGAGATCTTGACAAATGACTAAGTACTGAGGAAACAGTACAAAGGTTTTAAGTGATGGACTGATGTAATACTATTTGTGATTTAGAAGGATAATCGGGGTAGTAATGTAGCTGGACTTGGCAGTTGGGGGCACAGATGTCATTTGACAGCAATTTTGTGAATGAGGAAGAATGCGCATGACTACAGGGGAGACAGTGTGATGAAAAAAGCAAAGTGCCAATCATTCAGTCTTGACAATGAACACTGGAAAACAACATTTTAATACCAATTAGATTTTTAATGAATTAGGTGCATGATAAAAAAAAAGAAAGGAATAAAATCATCAAGTTGGAATAACACAAGATCAAGTATTTTCTATTCCCTTTCTTTCTCACACTGATTACAATACTCCTAATACACGGTGGGGTATTTCAACATTGAATTTCGATTTTTATCTTGAGCTTGGAAGTGGCAATATTTTACTTTTGGCAGCTTGACAACTATACTTGAAAGGGTCCCAAGACCTTCATAGGCGTGAGCTAGACAGATGGTCAAGATACAAAGACACTCTGTATTCTATTTTTTTTTCTTAGAGGTCTTTAAAACCAAATGATGCCATTAGCATGTTAAACTTATTCAGGATGTGACCACTGGGGTAGTCACAGTATTTTAAAAGCTCTCTTTATCCTTCAGTGTCTTTGGGATGAAAGATGACAAAATATCTAACCCACCAGAGAGACGGAAAAGGAAACTGTGAAAACATTAGCTTCTCCTAGGTTTAAAACAGAATTATTTTCACATAATAATCTTTTAAAAGTCTTTTTTTTAATTTAATAAATAATATATAAGAATAAGGCAGATAGTGGTGGTGACATTTAGAATATCGTTACTAATCAAATTGTCACAAAGGCCTTGTTTCTTGAAGCAGGAACAGAGATGCTGAATGCTTTGTACTATATTGTTATCATCAACTACACAATCCAATTATTTTCATGATTAAAATCTGAGGAAGCAAACTCAAGTGTCCATGACATATACAGAAGGGAACCTTACAATGAAATATTTATCTTCAGAAAACAAAATGTTTAGTAATGACTTGTCACAAAAATAAAATTTCTTCATAGGACTTGTATAAGGAGGTTAACAGTCCTTGGTATGAAAATCACTTACCTAACTCTTCATTTTCAATGACTTCAAAGGTGGCCCAGATATCACCTTTTGCAGGAATAATATTTTTGATTGCTAATATATCACTGGTTAATTCTTCAGCTTCCATCTTAGGAGATACCTGAAAGAGTGGCGAAACTCCTGAAGATGAGTCAGACACAGAAGCAGCCTTATGCTGGGGCACTAATACACCTACCCACCATCTTATAACACCTTCAGTTTCTTTTTGATTTAACTAGCTTCTCTAATCAGGTAGAGAAAACAGCATATTCAGATCTCTTTCATAAAAGGTGAATGCAAAAAAAAAAAAAAAAGGATATTATAATAAAGACATAATAAGGAAAAAATTTTCCCACTTACTAAGTAATTAGGTCACTAATACAGTCACACATGAAGACCTTGGCTGGACGGCGAATCCAATGGTCTTCTAGAAGAAAAACTTTTCACTGATCAGTTATAGGATCAGGAGTTTAGAATGTCTTGATTTATTCAGTTTGGGTCCTAAATTACACCCAGTCAAATGTTCTCTGTCTTGCCAAAAAACTCCAGGGTTTTAAAGTCTGTGGTGTGTCCTTCCATGCCAAGTGACAGATGGTAGGATACCAAAGTATGCTGAAGCCAGGATTTCAGGGCATAGGGCAGAATCTGCAGTGCCAGACTGGGGGCCAGTTCCCCAGGAGCCCCAAAGCCCACAGTCACTGCAAAAGCACACCATCTTCTTCGGGGATTTTTGGATTTGTTTCTTCTTGTTTTTGTTTTTGACAATCTTAAATGCATGTTGGCCAAAAGCAAGTTGGGGTTTGTCAATGAGAATTTAGTTATAATATTAAACAGAAGATGTTCTATGCATTAGAATAGCAGCACTGCTACTCATTTGCATGTTTTCAATAAAAATATGTGCATATTAAAAATGTCTTAGAAAAGGAATATGCTCATTTTCCATTTCTCCAGTCCATTATTGAGCCTAAGTACATTGCACAACTACAAATAACATAAAACACTTCTTTATTGCAGGTACTTCATACAGGCTTTTAGAATTCATGGAATACAGTACTTTCTTTGGAATATATTACTCATACAGTGAAGTCCACTGCTCTTATTTAGAACAACCCAATAAAATATGTTTAAAGGAAAAAAGCAGCAGCATTTGGGAAAAATGGAAAACCTTAAGTGGGTTGAAACTTCTGGAGAAAAATTATTTCAATGATACTGTTCCTCTGAATAGATTTAATATTTTTAAGAGTATAACTCTTTTAAAAAAATAAATGACTGAGAAACAAAACTTGTGAAACAGTTGGCAGGAATGCCTCAGGTTGAAGCAAAAACAGAAGACCTGAAGTCCATTCCCGACCCTGGAGAGACAAAGGCCCCTCTTAAGAAAACCTAGAACTCTAACAAATCTCACTTTGGAAATTATTATTCTAAGGAAAATACATATGATTTAACAATACCAAATTTGGAATTTGATAATAACTCAGGCTTATTGGCCTTAATGTTTTTGATTCTTGGTATTTATTCATAAAAACTTGGACATCAACTGTGTCACCTACCACATGGGATGAGGAATCATCATCTGACATAAACAGGATTAACATGTTTTACAGAGTCTTAAGCATTAAACAACTATCAGTGATTCTTTTTATTTTTCTTGTTTAGTTATGTTTCAAAAAGAATTTATAGTGTTTGACAAAACTGGACACTCTTACCTAAATACACTTAAGAACAAAGGATTTTGTGCATCTGCAATCATTTTCTGTAATTGGCATTATTATTTAAATAGAGTGAAAGAGGGCTACTAAAGAGCAATGAGGGCATGCGCTGGTGGCCTAGTGGTTAGTCTCCTGTGGCATAGTTCACATACATTCCAAGGACCCGGGTTTGTGACGTGGGGCTGGGGTGAACAACTAAGACGAACAACTAAATAAAATAAAGTTCTTCCTTCTCTACCTACCTGCCTGCCTACTCACCTTCATTCCTATCTGTACCTTTCCTTAAAAAAATAAAAATGAAAAAAAAAAAAAAGTGGGGAGAGGGCTAATGAGAGAAGTCATGTGCTATGAACCTCTTGTGTCATTTTAGATGGACTTTTGCTGATTAATCTGTACTACTTTCTCACGTTCCCTATGGTCAAATATCTCACAGTTATTATTAAAATGAAATGGCCAAGGAGTAGCAAAGCAAGTGCCTCATAAGGACGAACTCCACATGTTCTAATATGGTAACCAAAGCCACAGAGTCATGCATGATATAACATCACTAAACCTGTATCAAATAACATTTACAATATATTTAACATAAGTAAAGTGCAGAAATACCTAGCGTTAAGACTGTTTAATCTTGGACTTGAAGGCACAAAAGCAGAATATCTACTGTTAAACAGCAGAATGCATACGCCTCATGGAGAGAAAGTAGTATTACTTTGTAGGAATCTAAAATATCACTATTACATCCCCTAAGGCAGACGAATGAATGAATGTATGAGAGGGATCTTTTCAATTCAGAACAAATGATTAATATTTGTAAGGAAGAAAACCATTATCCAATATTCAAGCAAATTGGAACATGAAAGTCAAAGTTTAGGAGACAGGGGTGAGAGATTATTAGTACATTATTATTATATTTTTATTAGATTATTATTAGAGTAATAGTACTGGCAGTAAGTTATTAAACATGTATGTGCTGAGCAATTTGCTAAGTGTTTTACAAGCATTATTTTAGTGAGTCTTCACACCAAAATTCTATACTTTTCCCTCAATTTAAAGGGAAGAAGACTGAGGCTCAGAGTAAATTAATGTGACTAACATCAAAAAGCTAAAAAAAAAAAAAAAGAGAAGCAAATTTTGTGGTCTGGTTTCCAGAACTATAGAAAAATTCTAACCATACTTAAAGCATATTAGATGTTCTCTTTCCACATACCTAAAACATGGGATTCGCAGAGGAAACTAATATGAAAAGTCAGTCTTGTTACCAGTCATGATTTGAATTGGAGAAGTAAAATAAAAGAAACAACAGAAGGACAGAACTGGACTTAGTGATAAACTTAATAAAATATATACAAATGTTAACTTATAACGATACACACTGAAAACTTATACCACGTTATTTAAATAAAAATTATAATACTATATATATATATAAAAGAATCAATGCAAAATTCAAGATCTGTAAATTGTTACTAACATGTATGACTTCCCGCAGCACATTTTAAATCCCGCTTCAGGACTTACCCGGATGATGATGCTACAGTCAGGTGCTTTCCTTTCTACATACACTTCAATTAACAAATCTCCAGCCTGGGAAACCTGGGGAAGGGCAGATGTAAGAAAACCAATGTAAATATCTTCTAAGAACATGCATATGACACCTAAGACAAAAAGTCAGTCATATTTCTGAATATCTTATAATAATGAAATGTTAACAGCATGATGATATCCATTTTCTAGATGCGGTTAAGGACAAGGAATTTACACAGATTATTTAAGCAATAACAAAAATCGCAATGCAATTTGTAAGTTTCTTAGTAGTTTAGTGTCCTTAGACACCCTTATGTTCTTACTGAAATAATGAATCTGGCTAGAAGAGAAATATGCTGACTATAGCAACAGAAGCTGTGAAAAATCATCATGTATATTATTAAGATAATCTAAATCAGGAGTGAAAATGAGCCATATGTCATTCTGCTCTCAGCTTTGATATGAACAAAAATACTAATAATTAGAAAGAATAATAGATGACACTAAACTTCCAAAGAGTTATGTCCAAAAACTGAAATTTGAGGATGAATTTGGTCAGAGCTGTATTAAAGTTAATAAGGTATATTTAGCAAGAAGAAATAAAAAGTAAAGTAATAAAGTAGATAATGAAAGTCATTTTTAATTTTAATTATCTTTAGGCAAGCATGAAGTGTTAAGTTATCTGGGTCACAATGAAACCACAGAGGACATACTAAGTGAAGAGGATACAAAGGCAAATAACAAGAAGTATAATAAACCCTATGCTGATTGACAGTATAATGTGGAGGATCTTAACAGAGAACCAAATGAATCTATGAAAAATATTTTGAGTAGCTTTTTCAGCAAATTCCTTCAGGTTGTGCAACCACTTAGAAATAATATAGCCCAATTTTTTTAAATGATTGTAATGGAGAAATAATCATTCTGAAGCTAAATTTGTCTCATAATGAAATCTGCTGAGTAAATTTGTAAAGAAAACTAAAATGTACTTTGAAAAGATCTTGATTATTTCTTAGCACTATCGGCCTAGAAAAGCTTACTTTCCAAATTTCTTCCTTACTTTCAATGCTTCACAAAAATTCTAGGGAAGAAAAGATACAACTGATATTTTCACTTTTCACTGCGCTTGCATAAACAACTCTCAGGAAGGACACATATTAAAAATGTAAAAAGCAAACAAAATAATTCATAGAATGAAAACAAAAATAGCTAAGATATTCAAAGAGGGGTAAGACCGTGCGAGCAATATTCCAGAAGACAGTTTTGAATGGATTTGACAAAAACTAAACAAAAGAACAGATTTTTCCAAATTCTTCTTTTATTTCCCAATTATTCTATTTTATAGTCAATTCCTTTCTTACTTTTATCCTTAATTAGGAGGCATCCAAGACTCACTCCTTCATTACAATATGAATATAAATATTAAAATGCAGAAACACTCATATTTTACGTAACAGCAATATAGATTTGTCAGCAAAGATCATTTCTTTGTCTCACAAACGCTTTATTGCATGACAAACTCTCCCTGAAAAGCAAGACTCCAAGAGAGCACAATGATAATGAGCCACATTTTTTAGTGTTACAGATAACACCTCTGGAGTCTACATTAATCACGCTCAAAATGGAGGAAATACTTCTGTAGGTCATTAATATCAGAGTATTGTTATTCAGGGATTTAGGCATTAGAATTAAAGTCTTTCCTCATCTCCTTCAGATTGAATGATAGCTCAGATGACTTCATTCATTAGTAGTGTATTTCTTAGGTATGAGTTGAATTTAGGGTTTGACTGAGAAAGAAGCATTTACTGCATTCTCTGAATGTATCTATAAACAGAATATATATGATCCATGTCTATTATTTATAAGGGAATCAACTACAAATCCTACTTATTTAGAGGAGGATTAAAGATTAACTTTTCAATATCCAATAAATATTCATTAAGTAAGGAAAAGTATCCTGGAAACTATAGTGCAACTTGAACATACAAATTCAACTTGATACAGCTGAGGAAAGCCAAGAGAAGATCTAGAAAAGTCAACTTAAGACATCAATCAGCATATGCTACAAAGATTACATTAGAAACATTCCCATGCAAGAGCATGCATAGCAAAGCGTAAGAAATAATTTATATTATCAAACTTGTAATGGAAAGACTCATTAGGGAGTCTGTTTTCAAGTTTTTTCAAACTTATTTGGCTTTAAATGCTTCCCTTGAAATCTGACATTTTCAATTATGCTTTTATAAATGATTGATTTCGTGAACTGATTTTCATAATATTTTAAACATTTTTCCCCTCTGTATTTTGAATATTTAACATGAAGATACTTTGGCATTTTGCATATACGCATCATGCTGAAGAATTACACACCTATTTTATCAAAGTTCTTCCGCATTTTATTTTGCTTCAACTAGGAACTTAAACACAATAAATTACTTACAATGGAAATTTTGTTTTAATATTTTTTATTAATTGGAGATCTAACTACTACTACTCACTTGAGTGTCTTTCCACTTGGTAATAAAGCTATTTTCTATGTCCATTTGTTTGACTTGGTCTTCTTTAACCTGTTTAAAATATAATTTGGGACATTCTAATAAAATATAAGGAGTGATGGTACTCATCCTCACATAACTCTTCAGGAATTTCAAGATAACATATTAAAAATAAATGAGAATGGCCATCTTAATCAGCATGGGCCTACAAAGCTAGGGCAGAAATACAGCCAACAAAATAAAGTTCAGAACATTTAATGATTCCATTTCAGGCTGCAGATTCCAACAATGAAAACCCTATTGCAGAGGGGAATTAAAAAACAAAGGGACTGATGACTGGTTTGTTAATACAGGTTAATGTAGGTTGAGAGACAAACTTATGTATCAACTGAAATGTCATTTGAATCGTTAAATTTGACAAAACTAAGACGTTTGCCACTTATTTTATTTGTTCTCTTACAAAAGGAAAACATAAACAGCATATAAAGCCACACACCCCTTTCTCCTAATTCATTTCTCAGCATCGGAATCATAGCAAAGAAATTGCTGTTGATCAAAAACAGTGGACACATAGAAAGAAATAAAAGGAAGATCAAAGAGCAAAGAGACTCCAACAATACTGGTGTCAATTCCTATATAAATCAAAATACAAGATGTGCTACTTTATATTGTTAAAATATAACTTCTTCCCTTTGCTACAGAATCTTGTAATCAGCTAGTATAAGGATGTAAGAACTCCACAGATGGTCATCCATTACACTGACCCATTTGCTTTCATCTGGCATATCCTTCACCCCAGAAAACAAGTTGCTTTATATCACACCATTAATGAAATGATCAAGAAGTTTAAATGGTGGAACTGAGATACCAGAAGAGCTCAGGGATGGACACAGCCCTCTGACCCAGGTCCCTCATGTCAAATCCTGGGTGCATTTCTTCTATTTTTACTTCTTTGAACTAAGGAATTATTCCCTATTCTAATATTTTCTGATGAAATATGAAAATATTAATTTCATAAAATAGCAAATTAAAAAAAATACAGAGATGACCTAATAAAAACCATTACAATAACATATCAGAATTTAATTCTTCCCAAATCCAGACACAGTTATAAAAAAACACTAAAATGCTTTCAGTTGCAGAACTTAAAAGCCTAGTGTTTATTACCAAATTTGTGAAATTCATAACTTCACACCTCTAAGTAGACATACTTAATGCATACACATAATGAGGAAAAATATAAAAACACTATATATAGAAATATTCTGTCTAACAGATACCAGATGGTAAAAAATTTTTAAATCAGCCAAATTTAAATGAATAGCTATAGCTTAAAAAGCTAGTTATATCTAAATATTAAAGATCATTTAACAATTCTTTATTTTCTGTTTTAAATAAATATAAAGACCGGAATAAAAACATCTCAAAACACATTTTTATTTACAAGCAAAAACATTGAAATTATTTTAATAAGGGCAGGATATATAATACTTACTTCAAATATTTCAACATAATTATTAATTAAGTCCTCTATTACATTCACTTCTTCACTGGTTTGTCCCTTAGTTTGAAATAAACAGGATGAAAAGACCAAGGCCAAATTATGGGCATTCATGTGATTGATTTCTGAGCATTTCTGAACTCTGTTAGAGAAAAACATAACTGATTTTAACATACGTAATTTTAAAATTTCGTTTGCATCATAGGTGATAATACTCCTTTATCACATTATTAAAACACACGCATATACAGACTGAAATTCTCTGATATAAAAGGTGCAATGGTGATCACCCACAGCTAGTTTACTGAAACAAAAAATACAGCAAACGAAGATATTAGTAGAAGTTACAAAGCAGTACTTGAAGCTGACTTAGAGAAGCGACCCTCACCATGCCCAAACAATTGCAGACAATGGTAAAAACCTGTGGGTAAGGTAGAAAGGTGGGCTTGCAAATTGGTGTAAAATGACTTATGGGCTCCAATGCATAAATGAGAGAAGGAAAGAGGACAGCAGGTAAGTAGGGAACAAGGCAGGAAAGGTTAATGAGGAGGCAGAAGAGACAGATTCAAATTTGCTGTCTGGGGCTGGGCTGATTTTTCTACAGACAATATAAGATGAGAAAAGAACTTATATCATGTGCTTACATGGTTATTCAAAACTTCTCATTATATATCAAAATGCAAACAACTAAATTAAAAATTACACATTTCTTGGATATAACTAAGAATGGCTTTTTATAATGACTCAACCTTCCAATTCACAGCTAAATGCTTGAGTCTTATAAAGAGCATCTAGGTCTTCACAAATAAAGTTCCAAATGAATTAAATCAAAAGCAAAAACCACGGCCATCACCTTAGTGAAAGGAAATTTACATGATAAAAATACGCTACACAGAACTCTAAAGAATACACATGGAAGTATCTTTTCAGGCTATTTGCCTGTGTGTGTGTGTGTGTGTGTGTGTGTGTGTGTGTGTGTGTGTATTACACACACTGCCTGATTACATTTGTAAACCTTAAAAATATATACTAGAAAAGGGAGACCAATTCCTTCTAAGAAAGCAAGCAAGACTAAAGTAGGTACAAGAGTCAATAAAGAGTAGAGATTTTAGTAGGTGCAAGAAAAAGTGAGTAAACATGACAGCAATCTATATGGTAATGCAAGAAACTTCTAATAAAATGCCAATTGCATAGCAGAGACAGAACAAGTGCAAACATCATGGATGATTCACAAGATTCAAAAGGAATGCCAAGTTAACAGAAGAGGATGTAATAATTGTGGACACCCTTCTCAAAATCATGTCAGTGCTTTTATCACATGACACTATAACCCTCTAGAAAAATCTATCTGCAAGTCTGCCTCTGTTACTAACATTCATACTCATTCAGCTCTTCTTCCTCAGGTCTTCTCATCAGAAGCCCCAAGCAAACTGTTTCCTAATTAGTTCTCTGTCTCTTTTCTAACCTCTTCCCACCTAATTCCATTACAAGGGTTATTAGCCTATAACAGATTCAGTCAGTTACTCCTTTTCACTTACAGGATTAAATCCAAATGTTTTTGCATGACCTACATAGTCTTTTATAACCTCCTCTCAGTTAACTACAAACCATCTCATCACCCAGCACACCTATTTCATAGAAAACCTCCTATGATCATTTCTCATACTTACTTTTCATGACCAGTTCATACATCCCTTTAAATCTGAAGTATCCCCTGGACCTCAACACACAAAGACTCACTCAATTATGCTATAATTCCATTTCCTATGATGTAATTCTCTATATTAAAATCTTCTCCAATGCCTTGCAGGCAGAGAGACAGGAGTACACAGAATACATTTGTGTGGGGCAGTAAGAAAACCAGTTTTACAGCAATGGTAACCACAGGCATGAAAAGTAGTGGTTGTAAGAGAGAAAGAGAATGAAGAAAAAATTTTGGAAGATTTCTGAATTTAGATTCCTGAAAAAGTAGTGAATTCAGCCTCAAAGAAATTTACTCGAAAAATATTTTATCCATGGAGGAAGCTACAATGATATATTCCTTAAGAAATATTTATATGAATGAAACATTTTATAGTAATTCCGATAGCAAAACTAAAAAACAGATCTCGTTTTACATTTAAAGGTTTATTTTCAAACACCCTCATCCATTGGATCTCATTTCTCAAGTTTCCTTTATATTCCTCTGAACATACCAAATAAAAGGACTCAGATGCCAAAACATAGAACATATTTTTTGACTTTTAAAATTTTCTCATCTGATCAACAATCTGACACTGAAATATTAGGATCGGATTATAAACAAAGCAACGATAAAGAAACAGGAGCTTATGAAAAGGGTACCATGAAATAATACTTTGCTCATGAAGAGATTCTAGATACAGAATTCTGGGTCCCTATATTTCTTTTCAATTTCCTTCTTATATGAGTTTTAAAAGCTTGGCTTATGCACTAGATGTGCTTGAGAATATTAAATGTGACTAAGCAGAAATCATTTAAGAAAGTCTTCAGTGCTATTTATCAGAAATTTCTCAATTACAGAAAGAGAAAATAAAGTGATAGTTTAATTGAAATTTCACTCTGAAACAATTCTTAAGATAAAATGGAAGAGTCAGTTACATGTAAAAGTTGACCACAGTCTTTTACATTCAAGGAATACTGACTGACTGTGCACCATGTCTGAAAATCTGGAGAGGTTCATGAAAACACCTACCTGTAAAGATGTTCAATTAGAGCTGCCAAAGTTGCTCGATTGATGCCTGGAAGAGTACGTATAAATGCGCTGTATTTCCTAATTCTTTCTTTGTCATCTTGTGTATCTGGAGGTTAAGCATATATATATATATTTAAGAGACATAATCAAATTTCAACAGAAAACATTCAACAACTTTCATTCTGGGAAAGAATTATCATAAACATTCCATGACTATATGATATAGTTTATATATCTTGCTATTAGAAAATAAGGGACTTTCAATATGGAGGGTTGTAGTTCATCTTCTGCTTTACGGACTAACTGAATTTAACCTCACTACGAAATACTCGATAAACAGGAGTGCAAATTGAAGAGCTACAACAAATTTTAGCTCTAGCTATGAAAAAAGTTTCATCATTTGTATTTGAAATGACATTTTTCATTTTTCTTTCTTCAGTGAAATCATAGAAGTCTCCCTAAAACTATCAACCATCCGAGAGGTGTGAACTGTGTATTACCCTTCGCATCCATGTAAAAGGAGTTGCACCAGCCTTAGTATGTTCAGCAATTTGCAAAAGGTTAAGAGGGCGACAGAAGTCATAACCATAGTTATTAATAGCTATGATACAGACTTCAAGGCGGCTGGGCCTATGTTACGGACAAAATTTGGTTAGTCATGAGGAAGAAATCAACAAGGAGCTATCCTCCACTCTAACTTACAAAAATGAAATACGTGAAAAAGAGAATCCCCAAAGTTCTAAACTCCAGCAGAGGTGTAGTGATGGTTTGGTCTAACCTACTAGCTCCTGGGGGGGTGGATAAAACCTCTTTTTTTCCACACATATAACTGTGCTGTCTTTGTAACACAAGGGGATTGCACTTACACATACCCTCTCAACTTCCAACTACTTTCCAAAGTAAGACTTTTCCATTTTCTGCTGGGCCCTGTCTATTCTACTCAGACAACCAGCAGCACATGAATGAGTCTTTAAAAGTGCGCAATCACATAGAAAGTGCATTAGGATCCCTGGGGAAGTAAGAAAGTCGGTGACAGATTTTTGAAGTACTCTCCTATTCGAAATTGCAACTGATAGCTCTTTTGTACTGACTGAATCCACATATGATATCTAAAAAGTAACCATGATTATACTGACTTAACTATGCTAGATGACTCAAAGTGAAGAAACTTGCAAATTATATTTAAAAAAAACTATACTGGAAGTGAATGAATAATTATATCTTAGTACAACTCAAACACTTCCATGACAATAAAACTTAATACTAATCGTAATACTTGTAACAAGAAATCACATGAGTACAGCATGCTTTCAAAAATAGTATACCAATAAAATATTTTATTTTAAAGAAAAGAGTTTGGTTATTTTATTTAGTTGTTCGTCTTGGTGGTCTCCCCAGGCCCCACTTCTTGAACCAGGGCTCTTGGGATGTATGTGGACCACCTTGGGGAACTAAACTGTTCGCCCACTGGGGCGTGCCTTCTTTCATATTTTTTAATAAAGAAAGGCACAGGCAGGGATGAAGGCGAGTCGGCAAGCTGGCAGGCAGGCAGAGGATGAAGAAACATGTATTATATTATTAAGTTATTCATCTAGTTGTTCCCTTATCCCTGGGTCTCAAACCTAGGTCTTTGGAATGTACATTGACTATATCTGGTGGCCTCATCTGCTAGGCCATCAAGGGATGCCAAAATAGGTGATATTTTCAAAATAAAACTTAAAATTTTGAAAATAAAATAAGGTAGACTGCAGGTCATTTAAAAATACAATGAACTAACCAATTAAGTACAGAATTCAGAGAACATGACAGTGTTCACAGATCATACACCATGTTGTGAACAGCCGGTATGTTGCTGGGAGGCATTCTTTGCCTCTATGCATAGGACCCCAGAGAGCTCCCCAATGAGGCCACCAGAGTATTTTGGTTTATCCTTGTCACATCAACATGGGCATGTCTGACAGGTTAAGGTGATGCAGTGAATCTAAAAAATAAGGACTTTAGACTATTTGACTCAGCATTCAAAACCTTCAAGTAAATTCTCAAAGAAGGTGAGAGGTGAAATCACTCCTCTACACATATGCTCTCATTTCTCAACCACCTCCCTCTGCTAGACTGACAACAGTAAAGACACTTTGTCACCGAATGTGACTTCCTCAAAAATGTCACAAGTTTTGATAACTGATTTTACAATAAAGACAAACCACGTCAGTATAAAATAAAGATACATCAGGTCCTCAAATAATGCCATTTCCTTCAATGTTGCTTTGTTATAATATTGATGAGATAAAGCAATCCTCCAGACATTGAACAAAATGACATTATTTGAGAACATTCTTTTGTTTATACCTCATTTTGCTTAAAGCAGCAATTTCCAAGAACCTAGTGATGATGGTGAGGATATAATGTTAAGTGAGGCTTACTGTACTATAATTTCATAGTTATAAATTACAGTAAGGTTTTCTTAAAACAAATATGAGGGTGATAAAGTAATTGGACTTAAAAAGATATGCTTTAATTCTGTATATTATAGTTCATAAAATTAAACAATCAACTTTCTGTGACTAGAGTTAACCTATGAATTTGAGGGATATTAGGAAACCAATAAAATACTTCTGAATTCAGTAACTAAAATGTGAAATGGTATTTTCTGCTTTCTGGCTCTAATATGAATGATTTAGGGAATCCTTTTTCAAACTATGGATAAGTTGTGACATCACTTATTTTCCAAGAAAATCTTGAAAGATCTTCGATCTTTCAATTCTTTCAAGAAAGAATGGAGTGCTGAGGGATTATTTCTTCTTTCCTCATCAAGTACTAATCTCGGTAAGATCACCAAGAACAAGAGAGAAACATATTATTGTATAATTCAACACTGAATTTTAAAAATTCAAAAATGGAAGATTGAAAATTATTTTGAGTGTGTTATAACTATATGGGTCATTTTATGTTTTATTAATATATTTATGTATAAATTACAGATGTGGGGACAAAGACTATAAAATACGTAAAACTGAAATAACTCTATTTAGAAAGATAAGATTAAAGATAATATTTATATTGAAATATCTTTGCTGTAATATTTCTTTAAAAGGAGTTATTCTGAATTACTGGAGGTAAAAGCACATTTTAATAAAATTAAAATAATCCAGTAAGTGATTTCGTACACTACTTTTGTAAGGTCATTTCTTAAATAGGTTCTTTTACAGTATGGCAATTTTTTTTACCTCATTAGACAGAATCTAGGGAGGAAAAGAGGAGAGTACAGAGGAAAGAAGGAAAGAGTAAAAAGGTATTATTATGAACTCTACAAAGGAAGAATAAATGATAGACTAAAGAAAAACAGCCACATGGGGAAATCTTTGGAAATCAATCTTGTATTAAACTTTCCATTTTAATCTTAATGAGAAATTAACAACATGTTGACTTGACTATAAACTTCCCAAGTTAAAGTACTAAAATATCTACTGAAAATGAAGTACAAAAAACACTATTTGGCAATTATTACTATACATTTTATTTTGAGGTAGATAACATGACTTGACATTTGCAGTTTCTGTTCTGAATTATTAAGTACGTTTCTTTTCAATTAAAATTTTAGAATAGCAAAGAAGACTTTAAAAATCCAGCTGTCAAATCGGACGGTAACATTTCTATTTTGTTACATGAATTACCTAAAGCTGAGATCCAGTATGGATAGAGCTCCTTAGTGAGAAGAGCATCATCAATGTCAGAAAGAAAGCTTTTCAACACACCAGTCACATCTTCAAGCTGATGTTTTCCAGCTCGCAATTTAAAACTTCTTGCATCCTTTTTGAAACTCTCCAGAAGTTCACTTACATGCAAAGGATCACCATTCTTTTGATATATATACTTGCATCCTAAACCTTTAAAAAACAAAAGAAAAAAGTTAAAGAAGTTAAAAAAATATATATATATGAAAAAAGTCTGAAATCAAAATCCACTTTGATACTTAAAAAATAGAACAAATTTGTGTGTTGGGATGAGTTAAGAGGAAATCATTATACAACAGTTGATAAAAAAAATGGATGTGGGGAAAAGGCATTTTCTCCCTGATTTTAGTATTTGATATTTAAACCCGGTGAATAAATCTTTTTAATCCTCAGCTTTTAGCAAATTCATAGACAATTCCTCCCCACTCAGCCACCCCTTACACCCAGTTCATCATGAATCTTTTACAAATATTCTTTAATCTCCAGTCATATCAAATGTCCCCCCAGTTTTCCTGATGAAAGGGAGCCTCTCTCTCCTCACATCTGTATAATTATTTATCTGTTTCCACTTTCACTTTCTTTCAGACGGAAAAGTTATCTTCTTTTCCAAGTTATTGACTCAGGTGCCCCGTACTGTACACAAGAGGAGTAGTGGTTAATACGAGGAGGAGGAGTGACGAGGAGGATGATATCATCATCATCATACACAAAAATCCTCTCTAACACCATCCCTGAGTCTCCTGTCTCTCTTCCTTTCAAAACCAAGCTGACGATCCTATGCTGATTCTTTCTACCAGCTTACATCCTTGTTAATCCTCAACCACATAATTTTGCTCCTGTGTCCACTTCCCTCTGCATTGGGACCATCTTCATAAACACTTCATCTGGAGTTTTAGACATTCCAGAAGAACTGCTGTTAAATTTCTTTAAATCTCATGGCTTTCGTGACACCACACCCTTCCTCTGTGTTTGCTCTTTCAGTTTGCTATTTATTCTGATACAGTGCTTACTGTTGATTTGGGAATCCTCAATTCTCTTTTCTTCCATACAAAATTTTCCCTTACAAAATGTCTGTAAGGGAACCAAACCAATTCTATCATTTTAACTAACATACATTTGATAAAGATTTTAATTTATAGTTTCACGCATACACACATCTGTAATATATCATATATAAACAGACATAACACACCAGTAACATACATATGAGCAAATCAAACCAACACAAGAGGAATTAATTATTCATTATCACAGCTCCCAACCCCAACATATTCTTTATTTTGTTCCTCTGTCTCAACATACGAATTGGCCTCTTCCATGTGCTTGTTGGCCATCCCGTCTTTAAATTTAGAATCTTTCTCACCTTCACATGAAAAGATACTATGTTGCCTGATTTTTTTCACCATTTTTCACTTGAAAAAGTGTCCTCTTTTCCCTTTCCACATGCCATTATTTTCTGCACTCGGTTCCTCACTACCTTACATAACTCCTGTGCCCCGTTCTAAAATATTATATAGTATTTTATTGCAGTAATTTATTTCACAAAGTAAAATAAACTCGTGTGTAGGTTCCCCACATGTACAGTTCCCTCATTCCTCAGATTTGTCAACACAACTTGCCCTCCCACAAAATACCAAGTGTTTTTGCCACTGTCCAGTGGGCTCTGCCAATACTTGCTCCCCTACTCCCCTTCCATTCTCTATTGATAACCTCAGTTCTATTACAAGTGTGCAACTGATTTTGTTTCATTTATTACTTTGTTTTGTCTTTTCACATTCCACCTATGAATGAATTATCCGTTATTTATCTTACTTCTTTCGACTTATTTCACATAGCATAATCCCCTCTAAATTCATCCATGTTGAATCAAATGACAGGATTTCATCTCTTCTAAGGGCTGTGTAGTACTCCATTGTGTGTATGTATCACATGTTTATCCATTCATCTGATGCTGAGCACTTAAGCTTCCAGTTTTTAGCTATTGTGAATAGGGTTGTAATAAACATGCGGGTGCATAAATCACTGAATGTTTGTGTTTTTATATATTTTGGGAAAACACCGAGAAGTGGGATGGTGGCATCATGTGGGTTTTCCACATCAACTTTTTAAGGAATCTCCATACTGCTTTCCATAGGGGTCACACCAATTTGCACTTCCATCAACAGTGTAAGAGTGTTTCCTTTTTTCCACATCCTTGAAAACATTTGTTTCCAGACTTTTTGATAATAGCCAATCTCTTAGGTGTAAGGTGATACCTCACTGTTATTCTGATTTGCATCTCCCTGATAGCCAGCGAGTAGGAATATCTTTCAGGTGCCTGTTGGCCACCTGTATATCCTCTTTGTAAAAAAGTCTCCTCAATTCCTCCACACTTTTGATTGGTTTGCCTGATTTTGTTGTTGTTGCTATTGAGTCTTATTGATTCTTTGTATATTTTGGATATTAAGCCATTGTCAGAAACATCACATTGGACACAAATAGCTTTTCACAGTTACCAGAAGTTTTCGTGATGTTTTCATTAAACTGTGAAGAACCGTTTGTTTGATGTCATCCCAGTTGCTTATTTTTCTTTCTGTTTCCCTTGATGCTGGAGTTGAGCTCCCAAAGGCCTAAGACTGATATCACAGCATGTCTTACCTATGTGGTCTTCCAAAAATGTTACTATTTCTAATCTTATGTCCACGTCTCTAGCTCATTTTGATTAAACTTTTGTGGAAGACATTGGAGAGTGGTCTAACTTCATTCTCTTGTATGTGGCCGTCAAGTTATCCCAACACCATCTATTAACGAGACTTTCCTTTCTCCAAGGTATGCTTTGGATCCTTTGTCAGAGAGAAACTGAGAGTATGTAAGTGGGACAGTTTCTGGTGAATCAGTTCTATTCCACTGATCTGTGCCTCTGCTGATATTCTAGTGCTTGACTGTTTTGCTCACTAGCACATTGTTGTACTATACCCTCAATTATCTGGGACTGTAATCTCTCTGGATTTATTCTTTTTCTCATAATTGCTGTATTATATGGGGTCTTTTGTTGTTCCATATAAATTTTAAAATGTTTTTGTTCTATTTCCTTGAAATTAAGTCCACAGGATTTTAATGGGAATTGCATTAAAGCTGTTTATTGCTCTAGGTAACATAACTATTTTAATAGTGCTGATTCTTCCTGAGCTTGGGATGTCTTTCCATTTCTTTGTTTTCTCCTCTGTTTCTTCTAAGAAGAACTTTTAAGTTTTTATTGTACAGGTCTTTCACCTGTTTTGTTATGTAATTCCAAGATATTTGATTTTTTTAACTTCTATTTTAAACAATGCAGTTTTCTTGAGTTTGATTTCTCTGGTATGCTGTTTGCAACGTACTTTTGTGCACTAATTTTGTAGCCTGCCACTTTGTTGTATTCAATGATTAGTTCTAGTATTATTTGACAGTTTTTAGGGTTTAAATACATATGTGCATGTATATGTATTTATGTATGTATGTGTGTGTGTGTCATCTGCAAATACTGACAGTTTTACTTTCTCCTATCCCATTTGGATTCCTTTTATTTCTCCTGCTTGCCTACTTGCTCTAGGACCTCCGATATGATATTAAGTCACAGTGGTGAGAACGGACAGCCTTGCCTTGTTCCTGACCTTAGAGGAAATTCTTTCAATTTTTTGCTGTTGACTATGATGCTGGTTGTGGGTTTAATGTATATGGTCCTTATTACCTTGAGGTATGTTCCTTGTATTCCCATTTTATGCATAATTTTTTTTATCATAAATGGGTGTTGATTCTTGTCAAAAGCTTTCTCTTACTCTACTGACATTATCATGTGAATTTTCTTCTTTTTCTTATTAATAGGGTCTATTATAGTAACAGATTTACATATATTGAGCCATCCTTGCATCCCTGGAATAAATCCCACTTGGTCATGATGGATGACCTTTTTGATGTAGCTTTGGATCTGGTTTGCTAATATTCTGTTGAGAATTTATGCATCTGTGTTCATTAGAGGTAATGGTCTATAATTTCGTTTCTTGGTATCCATGTGATATTAGCCTCACAGAAAGTGTATGGAAGTGTTCTCTGTTCTCAGTATTTTGGAAGGATTTGAGAATAGGTATTATATCTTCTCTGAAGTTTTGGTAAAACTAATTATAATAGTCATCTGTTTCTGGGCTTTTATTTTGGAGGACTTTTGGTTACCTCTTCAATTCCCTTGCTTGTGATTATTCTGTTAAGGTTTTCCAGTTCTTCCAGGTTCAGTCTTGTAAACTGTATTTTACTAAAAATCTGTCTTTGTCCTATAGGTTGTCCACTATATTGACACAGAACAGTTCACAGTAGACAGTGAGGATATTTTATATTTTTGTGGTATCTATTGCAACCTCTCCCTTTTCCTTTCTGATTCTGGTTATCAGAGTTTTCTTTTTGTTTTATAAGTCTAGCCAATGGTGTGTCAATTTTATTCATTTTTTCGAAGAACCAACTTTTGGTTTCATTGATTTTCTGGATTATCTTTTTGTTTTCTATTTCATTTATTTCTTCTCAAATTTTGATTATTTGCTTTCTTCTACTGATTTTTGGCATTGTTTTTCTTTCTGTTTTAAGTGTAGGGTTAGACTGCTTTATTTGGGATTTTTCTTGTTTCTTGGAGTAAGCCTGGATTGCAATGAACTTCCTTCTTAGTACTGCTTTTGCTGCACCTCATTGATTCTGGAACTCATGTCTTCTTCTCACTTGTCTCTGGATTTTTTTTTTGTTTCTCTTGGATTTCCTTTTATCCAAAAGTCATTCAAAAATATATTTTTTAGTCTCCAATTACTTTTGGGTCTTTGGCTTTCTTTTTGTGATTGATTTCTAGTTTTAAGCCATTATGGTCACAAAAGTTGCTTGGTATTATTTCAGTCTTTATGAATTTATTGAGACATGCTTTGTGTCTCAACATATTCTCTATCCTGAAGAATGTTCCATGAGCATTTGAGAATAAAGTGAACTCTACTCCTTTGATGAAGCATTCTGGATATGTGTATTAGACCTAGCTGTTCCAGACGGTCATTTAAAGCAACTGTTTCCCTGTTAATTTTCTATTTGATCTGTCCATTGTTGTAAGTGGTGCTGAAGTCCCCCACTATTTTTGTGTTGCTGTTAATATCTTTCATCAGTTTATAGCACTTAATATGTGTCAATGCTCCTTCATTTGGTGCATATAAGTTAATAAGGATTATGTCTTCTTCCTGATTGACTCTTTAACCGTTATACAATTTCCATCTGTTTTTTCTTATGCTTTTTAGTTGAAAATCTGCTTCATCAAATAGAAGGATGACTGTTCCTTCTTTTTTTTGGTTGCTATCTGTAGGACTGTCTTCGAAGCACAGACTTGGAAACTTTTTTTATCTTTTAAAAGAAACTGAGTTTTCTGAAAGAAGCAGAAGTTTAGATTATGCTTTTTAATCCATTTGGCTACCCAATTCATTCATGTTTAGGGTGATTATTGATATAGAGGTGTTTATTGCCATTTTGTAAGTTGTCTCTGGATGTTGTTACAACACTGTCTTTGTTCTTCTCTCTTCTTAGGTGGGTTGAGTGTAGTTATGTGTTGTTTGGTTTCCTTTTTTATTCTCCTCTTTGCTTTTTCCTTGGGTGTGTTTTGAAGTTACCCTGCAGTTAGAATAATTCTTGTTTATCTCATTTTATTTGAAAACAAATTAGTTTGAACTCATTATAACATCCACATTTTTATTCTCTTCTCCTGCCCGTTTTATATTTTGCTGTCTTATTGTTTTTAAGTGAAGTTTCATTATACTTTACAGAGCTTCATTTATTATTTGTTGTAGAGCTTGTTTTATGGTGAGCAATTTCTTTAACTTTTCCTTATCTGAAAAGCTTGTAATCATTCCTTCAGTTCTAAATGAAAATCTTTCGGGGTATAGTATCCGTGGTTAAAATTCTTTTCTTTCAGCACTTTAACTATATCACGCCATTCCCTTCTGGCCTGTAGAGTTTAACTACAGAAATCTGCTGACAATCTTATTGGGACTCCTCAGTATGTGGCTAATTTTCTCTAGTTGAATTTGATTCTTTATCTTGTATTTTTGACATTTGTTGACAGCATGTCTTAGTGTAAGTCTGCTTGGATTTCTTTTGTTTGGAAGTCTTTGGCCTTCCTGGGTCTGGAGGCTTGCTTCATTCCTCAGCTTAGGCGAATTCTCAGTAATTATTTCTTCAAATATAGTTTCTACCCCCTTTTCTCTCACTTCTTCTGTGACCCCCTGTGATGTGAATGTTATTCCTTTTGATGTTATCTTGTAAGTCTAAAATGCTCTCTTGATTTGTTTTCATTATTTTATCCTCTTTCCTAGTTTGCTTAGTAAATTTCTCTGCCCTGTCATCTAGCTCACTGATTCAATCGGAGGCTTCATCCATCCTAATCTTGAGTTCCCCCTCTATAGAGTTCTTTGATATCTTGCTACATTTATTTTCTTTTTTGTTCTTTTTATTTCTCTATTGTTTTCTTAATTTCCATGAGTATGTTTATCACTGTTGTCCAAATTCATCCTCAGGTAGTATGTGTATGTCTGCTGCATTCAGATTTTCTACTGGGAATTTAATTGCATATATCATTCCACATATATTTCTCTGTGTCTTTACTGTCTGTCTCTGTGGGTCGTTTCCCTGCAATGATGGCCTTGTGTAAGGAATTGACTTGTAGTGAATAAGCCTGAATCTTAGTTTGAACACTGGGAATTCCTGAGTTTTGTGGCCTTACCACTTGCTGAATTTGTTGAAGTTCTTCAGTGGACCATGCAACGGGACGGATAGTTCAGCCCCTGAGGTTGGAGTTTGTGTGCCGGTTGCAGAGCCTTCCTCCAGGATCATAATTCTGACGGGTAACATTAGCCCACAATCAGCAATCAGGCTGCAGTTCCACTTTCACTCACAAGGTGGCAAAAATGAGTAGTGTTGAAGGTTCCTTCCCTCTGGAAGAGTCTCTTCTTCCTTCAAGCCTGGGGGCAGGATTGCCAGTGGCTGTGTACTGCAGCTCTGATTCAGTATGATGGTAGGGGGTGTGGGATTCCCCTCGCTGCCTTGGGGTCCTGGCGTCACCCTATGTAATGTACTCTGAGGGACTCCCACTCAGTTCCACCAGGCCACTGGTCCTCCTTCAGCCCTGCGCCAAGACCCTCTCCTCTGGCTCCGTGTCCTACAGGGCGGGCTTCTTGCTATTGGAGTAACTCTTCAGGAGAACTGGTTCTTCTCTACCCCTCAGTCTGCCTGAGTCCCAAATCCATGGTGTAGCTCTGAACCCTGATGTTTCTGCTGACCCTTCATGGTGGTGATTACTGCTGTGGTTTCTACAGCCTCTGGATATGCCTTTCCTCAGTTTTTGCGTCTACAAAATACGTGATTCCCAGTTGCTCTGTGGGGAGGAGGTTAAGACTTGCTCCTACGCAGTCGCCATCTTGACTCTGACTCCACTGTCCTCTTTTTGAGCAGGTCTCCAGTCTAACTCATCAGTGATGACAGTATGATCTAAGATACAGGTCGTTAATGTCACCAATATATACTCAAAAATCTGTATACTCTCCTCCCAGTGTCTACAGAGCAAAGACTCAGGATATTACTGCTATATATAAGACCCTTCATGGATGAGCCTAATCGTCCTGACTCTTGCCCACTTCTCAACTGAACTTTGGCCAAATTTAAATACACAGAGTTCCCTATACAGATAATTTTTGTGCCTTGGCAAACACTGTTTTCTCCTGATTGCCTGCCAGAATCCCTATTCCTCTCTTCTCCTAACTAGCTCCTTGCTTTCTTTCAAGATTTATGGTAAGTGACATGCCTAACCCATGACGCCATCCATGAATACTCAGCCTGGTGAAATTCACCTCTCTACCATGGACACCTATACCAAGCCTGAACATCGCTACCAGAAAGTTCTGTACACTTGCAATGCAACTGCCTACTTGTTATCTTTGATCTCTAAATCTGTAAACTACTAGACGCATTATGGCCTCTTCTCTGTACATATCCTGTAGTTACACAGCACCTAGAACAGGAGGCACTCACAAAATAACCACTAACTTCAGGAATTACCAAGTTCTAAAATAAACTGTGATTAAGTTTCTGAGACATTAGGATTCTTGGTGAATGAATATCTAATAGCTGGTATTTACATATGTTTAGTTAACTATAAATTTAAATGTAATTTTGTTTACATAAATAAAAATTTTCTGCAACAACTAACTACTGTAACTTACTAAAAAAATAAAACTCCAAATATTATACTGTGAACTCATTCAAGTTTCAATTTTGATAACATGAGCACAAAAATTTGGTCTTTAGGTTTTTACCAAAGTTTAGGAAGTTCCAAATAACGTGACCATAAAGCCTCAGAGCCAACTACTTATCTCCTGTAATCACTTGGCATTTTATAAATTCATATCAAATCTTCTCTTCTAAGACATGCTAGTACAGTTAGGGGTTGTCCCATGTTCTGCTCATAAAAAAAAAAAAAGGATCTTTCATTGACTTTATTACTTTAATATGTTAATGTACCTTGTGCTAGAGTTACAGTATTGTTTAAACATATGAAATTTAGCTGAAAACACTCTAATGCTTGGCTATTTTAAATTCAAATAAACACCACAAAGAAACTTCTGATTCCCCTTGAGAAAAATTAAATTGAATACAATGGAAGAACTCAAGTTATTTTGACAGCATAAAGACTACGCCATTATGAAATTAACATGATGTGAAAATTCCCAATGAGGTTATGCTCTTGGTAAAACATACTATGTATACAATTCACTTATATTGTGAAACTTAAGTGCACTAATACTGAAGAACAAGCAAGTGAAGACGGCAACCTTCTTTCTCCCCCGTTTTCAATTATCCAGAGGATAATTGCTGATAAGAAAAACGAACACACCATCATAGGAAGGAACTTCTCAGAGTAGTACTCACATAGGTTATTATCTACATATTTACAGGAGATTTATAGTTCAAACATACTGAATATGAAAATTAATGATAACTGCACTTAGATTACATATGAAATAAGTAAAAATACGTAAAAGGTCATTTTCCCAGAAGAAATATTAATATGTACATATTATAAATTTAATTTCCAAAATCATCTTCTTTATAGCCTTAGTTATTTTTGATAAATTTTTATATGTTTTATTTTAATCAGTTCCTGTCCTGGAAGACAGAATACATGGCTTTCTTAAACATTCTGCACCCACTCATGTATTTCCATTACCAAGATCAGCACACAATAAGTACTCAATATGTAAGTAATGAATTAATGACACCAAGGTTGACTGCAGCTTTCTCACTAATAATTCCTTCTTTTAAAATTAAAAGCATCCAAAAGCACTTCTAATATTTAGGAGAAAAATAAAGCTAATAATCTTCTCAAAATAGCTTATCAATCATTTCAATTTGTGATATAAAACAATAGCAGTGTCCTATAAATTATAAAGGAGAAAACATTTTTTATATTCAAAATATATTTCTATTGACAGATGATTGGATAAAAAATGATGTGTGTGTACATGTGTGTGTACACACACATAACAGAATACTACTCAGCTCTATCTATCTATAAAGATGAAACCCTGGGTGAACTAGAGGAGATGAGATTAAACTAAGTAAAGTCAGGCTAAAAAAAAAGACAAATACCAGATGATCTCACTCATATGTGGAGTATAAAGAAGCAAAGCAAAACAGACAAACAAAAGGTAACTCTTCGACAGTGACAATAAAACTGAGGTTTCCAGGGAGGGAGGGGAAGGTGGGAGCAAAGCTTAGTAGGGTTCTAATGGAAAATGGTGGAGGACTATTTGAAATTTGGTGGTGGGCATGATTTATTACATATATATATATATATATATATATATATATGTGATCTAGATCCTTAAACTTAAATACTGTGTTGTAAATCAATGGTATCTCAATAAAACAGCTATTTTTGCTGTTTACAGTATCAACTAAGTGTCAGAAAGAAGTTTGAAGAATTCATAGTAATTTGAAAATAAGGTGACTAAAGGTTAGTTTTCTGATATAGTTTAAAATACAACCAAAACACATTAAATTCAAACTAAACTGGACTAATTATCAATCAAGTTAGCTTTTACCTGCAAATGATTCAGAATAGTTTACATCAAAGCTATTAAAATAACATTCTTAATAGAAATGGGATCCACAGTAAACTGAACATATATACACATACATGTACTCTGCAGTTACGTAAATAAAAAGGTAAATTCTACATATTATCACAAAATTTATCACTTCTAAAAACATGCTTAGCTGAACACTGCAGTCCTCTATACTTTATTCTAGATTTGCAACCTCTGAAAAATATTGTCTTTGGTCTATTTTTAATATATATTTTACAACAGATTATTTGAATATGATATTTAAAAGTTTTATGTGTGTAAATTAAGAAAGAAAGGGTAAAAGAACATTATATAATTTAAATGAGCTTTATCAGGAGAAGGAATATCATTTAGCTGAACAGTGGCTATGCTTTTATTTTTCACTGGTGGACTTACAAACACAAAGGGTTCTAATGCAGTCCAATGGAGGTACCACTAAAAAACTGTAAGAATAATACTATGAGTTCAGGGGGGTGAATAAAAGATCTGTAATACTTACCATACTGTGTAACAAATGCTATACAGCTGTTCACAATAATGGGAACGTCATTTTTGCTGAGCTGCTGATCTTGTAATGCATTGCCATCTGTACCTGCTGCTTTTTCAATTGCAGTTCGCCAGACTGTGAAATCCAACTTGCTATGCCCATGGATGTATAATGTTCTGTAAAGTTTAAACAGCATTTCAAATTATAATTTTTCTTTTTGTAAAAAATTCCTTACTTCTAAACAGTTTAGCCTTAAATTCATATAAACATGATCTTATCTCCCTCACTGGAACAAAAATCCTTGCAGTACCCTTCGTACTACTAATTTCCACTCAATTCTTCATTTGTCTGTAGAGTCACATCACTCTAGAGTAGAGGAAGTTCTCTGGTGTGTGGTCTTCCCTCCTTCCACTCCCCAACCTCCTTTTTTCTATTTCTGTATAACGGAGTTGAGACTGACTATTCCATAGGCATCACCAATACTTCCAGTGGGCATGTACAGCTATATTTTTAAGATTTTAGAACTACTGATGATTTCAGTTCTTCCCCCCAGAAAGGAGAGAAAATTACCATTCAATTTGAATTTTGTAGCACAACTCTTTATGGCTTTCCCTCCCACTTTTCTGGTCACTGTTTTTCCTAAGCTTACATCCTTACGTACTTTTTTGAAAATTAATAACCTCAGTGCCATCACATGAACTCCAAGGAGTCTCCAAGGATCTGTCATTGAGGCAGAGACTTTCAGTCTTGCCTTTAAGTTGTTAAATACAAAATCCCTGTCTCCAGGGTATAACTTGCTCTCAAAAAAGTCAGATCTCTGTGTGATTGCGAAGCAACACAATAAAATAAGAGAGTGGAAATGAAATCATGTGCTGAACTAAAATTTTAGCTACTCGAAACCCATTCTGAAAGAACGCCTTCAGTAACTTTCCACCTCTTTAATATTTAATTCTTCAGGGCGGTCAGAATGCAATTTCTGAAACATAAAGCTAATAATAACGCTTCTTGATCATTGTCCTTCTACAGTTTTGGAGTTTTCAAAATTAAAAAATGTCCACTCCCACTATTCTTATTCAACACAGTGCTGGAAATCCTAATCAAAACGACGAGACAACAAAAATTTTAAAAAGGTATCCCAATTAGAAATAAATACAGCTATCACTATTTGCTTATGAGAAGATAATACACTTAGAAAATTCCAAAGACTTAAGAAAAATAAAGTGGCAAGGTATGAAATCAATATAAAAATTGTTGTGTTCTTATATCTAAATAACAAGTTAGCAGAAAAATAATCCTGAGGAAAAGGAAGAAAAATGGAGGTATCCCACTCCCCAACTTCAAACTATATTGCAAAGCAATAGTAATCAAATCAGCATGGCATTGGACTAACACACACACACACACACACACACACACACACCCCCAATGAACAGGAATGAGAACCATAAAATCAACTCTTACAGGTGAATGTGCAATAAAGAACCCTACAGCACAGACTGGAACAGGAAAGTCTCTTTGATAAATGAGGCTGGGAAAACGTGACCAGCCACATGCAAAAGAGTAAAACAAAACAGTATCTAAAACCTCATACAAAAATTAATTCAAAATCATTTAAAAACTTGAATGTCGCGATATTAAACCATAAAATATATGGAAAAAAATAGACAATAAACAACTTCATTTTACCCTAAGAGATGTGTTAAAGGATTAGATGCCAAGAGCAAGGGAAACAAAAGCAAATATAAACATAAACATAAACAAATATAAACATAAAAATATAAACATAAAAACCTTACCAACGCAAAAGAAACCGTATGTGGGTATGTTATATGTATCTATCTATCTCCTTCGGTCTGGGGAAAAAACATAATGGACACCATATGTCCAACATGGGGTTAACTTCTAAAATATATAAAGAACTGATACAATACAACAACACAATACACAAACACGAAAACAACCTGACTTAAAAAAATAAAATTCGAGGAGCATCTAAATAGACACTTCTCCAAAGAATAATACAGATGGCCAACGGGCACATGAAAAAATGCTTATCAGCTCTTAAGGGAATGCAAATCAAAACAACAATGAAATCAGCTCATAGCTATGAGAATGGCTATTCTCCAAAAGACAAGAAACAAGAAGCATTGGAGAGTTATGTACAGAGAATGAGACACTTGAATACTGTTAGTGAAAATGTAAATTAGTAAAGCTATCATAGAAAGCAGCAAGGAGTTTCCTCAGAAGATTAAAAATAGAAATTGCATGATACAGTTATCATTCCTTTTAGGTATTTACCTGAAAAACACAAAACTACCAAATTGAAGACATATTAGTGTTTTATTTTTTAACAGTTAAGAGCTAGAAACTACTAAGCATTCACAGACGGACGAGTGGATACAAACATGGTACTTACACTGGGTCTCCTCCCAACTATTAAAACAATCTGATAACTGCAATAGCATGGATGGACCTTGAGGGTATTATGTTTAGTGAAAAAAGTCAAAGAAAACATGATCTCACTCATGTGACATATAGAAAAACCAAAGAAATGAAATAAAAGCATTTTAAATCTATAAGATGAAATTAGTGGTTATCAGAGGGAAAGGGGAGGGAAGGGTGAGCACGGAATGAAACTCTGAGTGGTTAACAAAATGCAATATATCCAGATTTTGATATATAATGACACACATCTGAAACCTATATAATGCTGTAAACCAGTTACTTCAATTAAACAAATTAAATCTTAGTTATTAAAAAATACCTTTATGATCTGGACCATAATTTTCCTCCAACTTTGCCCCTCTCCAATCCTCAAGACGGGTAGGCACACTCACACACACTTACATTTCCTTGTGTTTACAATAAATATTTTCTGCTCTTTAGCTATTCCAAATCCTCTCCCAAAAGTACACTCTATTTGCCCCTCCTTGACACTACTCCTCTGATCTCCCTCATTTGCTTAGTGCATAACTGACATTCAATCTTAATCCCAAATAGCGACAATGCTCTCCACTGTACTATTTATTATGTCTATATGAATGTTTTGGCTGCTAGATCTCCAACTTTGCACGGATGATCAAAAATTCATTTCAAGATATCAAGCCATTAGTATCATCTGGGAATTTAGTGGCTATTTCATAGTTCTAAAGATTCACAGATTTTTATTTGAAATACATGAAAGCAATTACTGATGTATTTCAAGTGTATTCACAACAAAGTGAAACCATTTAATTTTGCTTTCAGACTATGAATGTATTACCTGGGATTGAATTCAACCCAAAGAGAAAGGAGTAAGTTGCAATAACTCTGGGTGCTTGTTTTTTGGATGTTGTTTGGAGGATGGGAGGTAGAGTATTATTCTTTCATACTGATAATAATTCATTGGCTCTAATTTTAAAAGAAAAACAAAGTCCTCCTTTTTTTTTTGGTTTCTTTTCCTGAAACGCCCGTTAGAAGACAAAATCCAGCCCCTAATCACACTCACGTCTAATATCTTCTGAACTTGCCTTTAACTACTACTTTCACTGACATTTATGCCTGTAATCTTCATTTCTTGCTTTCTGACATCTTTATCTATTGTTTTTATCTTCCATACCATCACAGCAGGTTTGACCTCCAAAGCTCTGTAATTTTCTTTCTGAAGAATTCTGACAGATACTTGCTGTAATACTCCTAGCAGGCCTTTCCGTTGATCTTACATCAGTTTCAATTCAGAAGCATTTTATTGCTGGGTATATTTGTCCAAATGAAACTTTTTTAACTCAGGTAATTTCCCTGAGAAAAATTGAGCCCCTACATTATACAGACTTAATTCAAAAATCACATACTGCTGTAAGCAGGAGATTGAATAGAGAAAATTTTACTTTTTTTTAGTCAGTTTGCAGGTTTATTTTTTTAACCTGATAATTAAAATACGCTACAAGATTGTTAAAACTGTTTACTTCTAGACACACAACAACCACAGGGTATTTCAGCAAGCGGTCAAAGAAATTCAAAATGCAATGATCCTTCTACAAAACCAGTATAATTCTGCCATTAACTGAGCATTACAAACACCAGGTTTTCTTTCTAGTCAGAAGAAATTCCATGATGACAAGTTTAGCTGTCTCCTTGTGAACTGCTGAGGGCTAGAACAAGTAATGACATGTTAGCTCCAGAGTCAACCTGTCAAAGACTGAATCTTAAAATACATCATCTAGGACAGTAAATGTTTGACATTTAATAGCATCAGTTCAACAACTTTCCTCTTATCCAAAGTCTGCACATTGAATAAAGTATCAAAAGACATTTCCAACACAAATATTGTCCAACTTTGAGATTTCAAGTGTTATCAAATAATAACATCTCTGATAAAAGCACCAAGGAAACATTCATTTACATCTTGAAAATCTGAGCCTTTATTTTGAAGGACGCTAGAAATGAATTATTGCAGTTGTCCATTTCCCAAGCACACATTTTAAAGGGTACTTCAAAGTGATGTAAAGAAACATCCCTAAAACCGACAATGAATCAAGATGATTCAATAAGATCTAGAAACCAAGTTCCATAACTTGCAATGTATTAACCACAAAGTGGCCATCATATTTGAGCCGAGTCTACTGACCAGGACGAGAAGTGCCATCACCAATCACAAAACCAATACACGCAATTGTGTGAAAAATAAATTCACTTCTACAAAGAACATTTTAAACTGTTAAACAATTACTTTAGACAATTATAAAGCAAATAGCGCACCCTACAAACCGGACTAGAAAATATAACTCTAAGCCTCTATATAAAAAATATAAACACTGAGTCTTACAACACTGCATTTGTTAGACCCAAAACATCTTATTTTGCTATTATTTCTGAAAGATCTTTGTCAAATAGAGTTTATCATTTTAACAGCTGCTGGTTTAATTATTTTGTGTGTGGCTTTTATTTTTGTTGCTGTTCCTTTACAAGCACTTTAGAAGATGTTTATTATATGATGTCTTCTGGTTTGCATTACTGCTGATGAGACATTTTTCATGTATCTTTGTGCCCTAGATTTAATGTGTTTTTCTCTCTAGTAAGTTTTAGTTTTTTCTGCTCACTCTGGTTTTCAAGAATTTGATCATGATATATATATCCTGATATGGTTTGCCATTATCATGTCTGAGGAATTGTTGATCTTAGTACATGTGTGCGTTTACAGTTTTTATCAAATTTTAAATATGTTTGATCATAATCTTCCATTTTTTCTCCTCTCATTTTGGTATTCTAATATAATATACTCATACATGAGCCTGCTTGATACTGTCCCACAGATTACTATTGACTTTTAGTCTTTATACTCTGTGCTTAAATTCTGAGTTTGAATTGTTGTCTTCATGTTCACTGTCATATGTAGAGTCTAGTCAATTTAAATATATCCAGTGTAATTTTTTTTTTCAGATAGTGTATTCTTCAGCTTTACAAGTTCCACTTGGTTTTTTTAATTATCTATTTTTTCTCATGATGTTTATTATTTCCTTTACATCTTTGAGCATATTAATAATACCAAAAAAATCATAGTTTAGAGTCTGCTAAATTCCATTATCTTTATTTTCAAGTCTGTTCCTATCAACTGATAGCAGCCTTTCCATATCCTTAATCATTTCAACCATATGCTAGATATGAGGTCAGAATTCTGTTACCATTTTTAGAGAACTGTTGATGCTTATTTTGGCATCCTTTACCTGTTTGACCTCAGGCAACTAAATTTCATGAGGAGCAGCTGATCCTTTGGATGTTTCTTTTCAAAGCTTAGTAAGGTAAAAATAGAGCAGCCTTTACTCTAGGGCTGTTTTGGCCTTAATACTGTAGTGTTAACTTTCTGGTCTTTACTAATCTCCTGTGTGTTTAATGAGGCCTGTTGAATCTGGCTGGATGGAGTTTGAATAGATTCTAATGCCCTCTAAACTCCAGTAATTGTTCATCTCCTAGCTCCACGGGAGCTATTTCTGCCTGGCCTGGCCTGTTGGCTTTTCACTCTATAAATATGCGGGTAAGTGCTGAACTAAAGATGGAAGGGGACTCCTGAAGACTTCTGAAATTCTTTTTCTATAAATCTCCCTTAGCTCTGACACATTATTCCCAAATTTAAGCTGTCACAGATTCCTCAAATTCTTACCCTTACCTTAACAAATGCACCACATTTTGTTTATATCTCCCCATTCCCTGGGCATGGGGTGAAAGTACTTGGAGATGGAAAACCAGGAAGCTCTTCATTTGTTTACCCTCTCTGCATGATCACAATTCTGGAATTTGTATAGTTCCACACACTTTGTTCAGTTTTCTAGTTGTCTGAAGTGGGAGGACACATTCCATGAAGTTACAGTCTCCAACCCCTTGTTCATGGGGGATACATTCCTAGACCCCCAGTGGATGCTTAAACCTCAGACAGTTTCAAACCCTCTATATATGGGCATTTCTAAACATTTATACCTAAGATAAAGTTTAATTTATAAATTAGGCATGGTAAGAGAGTAACAACAACTTACACCAAAATAGATTAAATATAATAACATATTGCAACAAACATGACGTGAATGTGGTCTCTTAGCTCTCAAAATATTTTATCTAATCTTCTCAGACCACAGCTGACCACAGGTAACTAAAACCCTCAGAAAGTGAAACCACAGATAAGGGGAGACTATGGTATTTCTTCATGGCCAGAAGTGGAATCCGGCACATTTTATTTGTCATTGTAGCCATAAATCACCCTCACTGTAGCTTAGAGAGAGAGTTTTCCCCACACCTTCAGAAAAGAAAGTGCAGCATAGAGATGAAACTTCTAAAGAGGCTAACATTTAAATATGCAGATGCAGAGACTGTATCACAAAAACAGGATATAATCTAAAGAGCTTGCTTTTTCTCAAGATAAAAGGTCGGTACATATTGTCCAGGTTTCTGATTCTCTGAGAAAGGCAAAGGCTCCAGTTTTCCAGTCTCATCTCTACGCACTATGTGGCCATCACCTGGAGGAAGAGGAGAAAGCGGCCTACTTCCAGCCTACTTTAATGGTGCTCCCCTGGTTGAAGAATGAATCCAAACTCTCACTTTTTAAGTTATAATTTTTAAAAAACATACATCTTCTGTTCCCTTATAAAGCACCTGAGATGCTTTCCAGAACAAGGCAAGTTATTAAATCTAATAACTTTCGGGGCTCCGATTGACTCCTGCCCCCTCGTGAAGAACTTCAAGTGAATGCCACTTGAACTGAAGTTGTTCCTTAGCCCAGACTACTGCTCTGAACCTTTTCTTTTCGCCATTGGAATGCCTTTAAAAATCAATTTATTTAGTTTGCCCGAATTTACATTCCCAGCACAGGAATGCTTTAGTTTCTCAGTACCCTCATTTTTTCCTACTGACATTCTATTTTGGATTCCAGACCAAGTTAAACAGACTACTCTGGAAAATAAAAAAATTATCCTGATGCTAATTATCTAGGGGAAATCTCATTCTTTGGTATTTTTTCACATCAGATGGCATTAATTTGTTCAGAAGCTTTCATCCTAGTATACAGAAGGTATGTTGAATACAATGAAATAAAATTTTGTAGCAAATAATATACTTTAAAATCCACCTTTTGTTAAATACTCATACATTCCTTTTATAAAAATTTTCAAACAAAAATAACAAAACACTTTACAATGTGAGTATGAATAGTGCCTTTCTTTTTGTAAAACCTGTGAGGGGGTCAGAGAAGACAATCTCTTGTTTGCCTCGGTAACATTCAGATTAAACCATGTCTGTGAATTAAATCATCAGAAAGTTACAAAAGCAGTTGAGCTGATATTGTGGGCAATCGGCTACTGTTTAATTTGCAATTACATGCACAATTTGGAAACCACTTTAAGATAATTCACCCTTCAGAGTATTGCTAACATATCAGCTGCTATCAAACACAATTCAAGGAGGGGAAAAACAAAAAACAAAACAACAGCAACAAACTCTTGTATTAAGTTGATATGAAATAAGAATCTTAAACTTAGGGTGTTAATTTCCCCAACTGAGAAAAGTAGCCTGCTCCAGATTTGTGGAATGCATTGAAAAAGTGTTTATTCCCCCGTGTCAGCATCTTTACGTCTGGAATTTGCAACTGAAACAGAATGCTGTCAGGCTTGGGTGCCAACAAGGGCATTAAGCTCCCTCTAGATCAACCAAAGTATCTTCAAAACAAAACAAAACAAAACAAAAAAACCGCAACAAAAACATGTCAAATTGGAAAACCACTGAGTTACTCATATTGTATTTATTATAAGGAACAATCTTTCAGTAAAGGCTTAATAACAGGTGTCTATGACAAAAGGCCATGTAGTTACAGAAAGATGATGAACACTGTAGCTTACTTATCAGAGACATACAGTGAATGTGGGCTAAAGGGCAGAAATAGTTTTCAAATTTTATGAAAAGGATGTTGTAATCTACATAACACTCAACATTCCAATCAAAGTGGACATATAACCTGCTGCCCAGTAAAATGCCTTATGACCTCATGATGCAGAACATTCAGTGATTAACAATGGATATTCAAAAACATGATTTTTTTCACACAAAGAAATCCTGACTAAGGCCTAAAAATACAGAATCTAAGTCCCAATAACAACATCAAATAGTATGCCAGAAACTCTTATGTGTAATCAAGAAAGCTTTATTTTCCAAAATAATAATTTTTAAAGTATACAAAGACAACACATTAAAGCCACACCATCTGGAACACCTTCTGTTTATTTTTATTTTTTATTTTTTGAGCAAAAATGCTCTGCATGTGGAAAATGTTATCGCAATATTTTTCTGCCTAAAGACACTCATACTCTGCATATAGAGAAAATTACCATGAAGAACACAATATATCTAAATAGTGATCGTAGTCAGAGGATGATTATCAATTTATGAACTTTTCCAGTTCAGAGATTCTTTCTACTCCTTGCTGTTTAGAGACATTAATATATTTTAGCACTTTAATCAAAGGTAGATAGGACAAGGAAAAGATATAAAATCAACTCATTAAATATATTTATGATTTGCAATTCTGGTTCAAGCTGTTAGTAGCAAAAAAAAAAATAAAAGTTAAACTCAAGAGCTGGCTGGTTTCTCTCTCTTTCAATTATTCACACTATCTCGATATGCCATCAACATGAATAATTGGAAGTTGTTTTATTTCCTAAAGCCACAATTTTTTCTGTCATTGACAAGTCTAACATAATCTACTTTGGCTGACAGTCATTATTTCCCAAGGGGCTAACAGATCTAGAGAGAGATGAAAAAGAGGGCAATGCACTGAAATTCTCTTATTCTGACATGCTGTTAAAAAAATACTCTTAAACAATCACATCTATAATTAACCAGAGCACTAGGATAGAAGGACATATTCCTGACCTTGGTAAGTGATACCACCATTTACACAGTCAGGCAGGGCAGAGGTTCAGGAGTCACTCTTATCTCCTAGTTCATAAGCAACTGAAACCTATCAGGTTGCTATCCCTCTCAAAGTCCTACTAACAGACCTAGAACCATCATTCTACACCATCTATCAATTTCTTTTGCATTAATGTCCAACTGATGTTTTCATCTACTCCCTTATACCTTCAATCTGTTTTTATGTCTCTTTGCCATCAAAATATAAACTTTATCAGTTCAAATCATCTAAAACAAATTTTACTCATAATTCTTTCTTGGGTCAAATTCCTTCAACTGCCATAATCCTATTAAACTCCCACATTCAAGACAAACTGACCTCACTAACTGTTTCAATTTACCCATTCCCCAGACTTAATCTAATCCAGTTTTGACTTCATCACTTCTGATCTCCTCAAAGTCACCTGATGGATCAGCACTGCTTAGCCCGTGTTTTCATCAGTCATGTGCCCTAGGCAGCCCATGACAATTGTGACCATTCCTTCCATCTTGAAACGCTCCTTCCAGGCTTTGTGATACCATTCTCTCTTTGTTTCTTGCCTCACTCTCTGGATAAACCAGCTTAATATCCCACTACAGCTAATCATCCCTGACCACTGGCCCTGCCTCCAAAATGACATGTTTTCAACAAGGCTCCAACAAGTAACTTCTTGCCACCTCATGCTATAAAAACCATCTCTAAGTGATTTCACCTTTTTGTTCTTTCTCAAAATCGCTAACTCCACCCAATTAACCTTTACATGAACAGCAAACCCATAATTATAACTTCCTTCTAGCAATTTCTCCTTAGCACCTCATGCTCAACATGTCTATACTCAATCTATCACCCAAGGTCACTGGCACACCTGCTCTTTTTCCACTGTTCCCTCTCTGAAGCCCATTCATTTACCTAATATATATATCTATAGATATATATATATAGATATATACACACACACTCACAGATATCTCTGTACATATACTCACAGACAGATACAGATACATACACACACCCCTATTTTGCACCACACAGGGTATCATGGGTTGGTTCACCCACACACTCCACACTCGCTGTTTTGTCAGGGTTTCTAACCTAATATACTCACCATCTCCTAGCTAATAATTTATTCTATCATACTTCTAACCTCTTTTCTTTTTTCTCCCTCATAACTATGCGATCAATATATGGAGATATGTAATACAATAGCTGATTAATTTTTCGAATAAAATGTTTATTTTTCTAATGAAATAATGAAAATGTTCATCCTGGTAACGCATGTGGTTTATCCAGGCTACTGGTATACTTCCTTGACTTCAGCCTTGAGAATGATCTGTATCAAAGTATTGGTAAATTAACAGTGGTTTTATACAAAGAAAAAAGTTTAGATTGTTAAGTTACAAACTGAGCTTCAAAATAAATTATTCTCCTCAATATCATATGGACACTAGGACGTTGTTTAAGCATTTAAAATAGGGCCTGGTACATGAAAACTGCATACATTTCCATCAATTGTACTGTCTTGTTCTATTTTGTTGTAAAGGAAAAGTGCAGGCAGGAATGAAGGCGAATTGGCAGTCAGACAGGAAGAGAGGGTGGAAGCAGCACTTTATTTTTATTTAGTTGCTCACACTGGTTGATCCCCTGCACCTATGAATATTCTCAGGTCCTTGGGATAACTGTAGACCCTTGCTCCACAAGGCCACATTGTCACTGTATTATTATTTTCAGAATATTGTTGATTTGGAGAAAGATGGCTTCACACGGTACACTTTGCATGGCAGCTCTTCAAAGAGGTTGAGGGGTAAAAAAACTTGGCAATAAATTTGTCCCTCTATTTCCCCCATTCCCAACCTGGCACAGTCTTTGTTCTTCATGTTTGCAAAAATGCTTTCAATTTAACTTGTTAGTAACATATGTCAATAAAAACTTTGAAATAAGTATCAAAGACACAAATTAAGCAGCCTTTGACCATTATAATGGAATTTCATTAATTTGCAACTATTCCAAAGACTCATTTCAATCCTTATTCCTATTGTGGGGGGGGGGGTATAAGAAGTCAACTTGTTATAAAATAAAACTTTTAGTCTTCTGTATCTTCCATTCATAAGAAAGAGCAATGCATGCTATGAGACTAAATAAAAATCCATCACATTGAAGGTTTCTAATTCATGTTTGATACATTTTAATTAAAACCAATGTACCATGCATGAGTCAAATGTTTCAATGACTAAAAATAGTAGAAAAATGCCTTGGCTATAGTAATCCAATTAAAAAATAAAAATTAATGATAAACAGAATATATTCAACTAGCAAGTTGCACTTGCTTATTTAAAAGCATATGCTCTGTGAGCTCAAACAACAAGTATTGTTGACCATTGTTTTTCCCTGCCATGGAGAAAGCGGGTAGTGGACATTTCATACATATTAATATATGACTGTAAAAATAGCATTTGTTCTGGTACTTAAGGTTGTAATACTATCTATACCTAAAACTACCTCATTATCATTTCTAAATATATAACAGTACTCTGACAGCAGAGTGAAAACCAGCTTCTGGTACCAAAACCCAGAATCTAGTGTATCATTAGCCATTCTAGTCCCAGAAATAAATAATTGAAAATACAAAATCCTAATTATGCCTGTAAGTTAAAAATCACACTTAGACATAAATACTCAATCAGCAATATGCTTGCTGTCTAAAGCCGCTGATGGCTTCCTATGAAGTTGAACACAGACAGGCACAGAGAACTGCTGAAAACCATTATCCTTGTTACCAGCAGTGAAAAATAACCAGAGGGAAAGCTGATTTGGCTACATTTTTGTATTACTAATATATATTTGCAAATTATCTTGCACTCTTATAGAACTAAACATTATGACCTGGTGTAATTAAGGTATTTTAAAGCAAATGATAAGAAAAAAAAATAATTTGTTCAAGACAATAATTTGTTCTGCTATAACAGTAGTTGTTCTACCCCAGGATCTTTTCCTAGATTATCTTCTCCTTCCTGACCTCCAGATATTGGTGGCCTGGAGATACGTCCTGAAATTTCTTTTCTACACACTTTTTCTAAGTGAGCCCATTCAGGTCCTTGGTTAAATAGTATCAATATGTTGATGAGGCTCAAATCTCTGTCTCCAGCAGCAGTGTCTCCACTTCATTCCGAACATGTATCTCCAAAGGCTCACTCACCAGTTCCATTTTGCAATCAAGGAGTCACCTCAAAGTTATGGTTCCCAGAACCAAATTCTTTATCTACTACCCTAAATTTTATTTGTCTACCACCTCTAGTATCTCCTCCATGTATTCATCCCCCAAACTGTACCACCACACATATACTTCCTCAGGACAACATTCTGGAGTTATCTTTGATTCACTGCATTCAAACAATCCATCAACAGACACTCCCAAGTCTATTTTCAAAATGCACCCACCAGCTCCTCAATCCTATGTTATTAGGTAAAGTCATCTCCTGCAACACATCCTATCTGAATACTTGCTTTCACCCTTGTTCCCCCAAATTTAGTTATCTGAATTCAGAGCCATCTTTCAGAAAACATAAATCAGATTATTCCACTTCCCAGCTCTAACAGAACAGTGTCCCATCATACTTAGAAAACAATTCCAACCTTTACAGATCATGATCTGTAGGGCCCTTATTGATCTGATCAGGAAGATCTCGGAAATCTCTTCCAACTTTCTTGTACTCATTCAAGTCCTCCACCCTGACCCCAAGACAGCTTCCCTGCAGACCCTGAACATCCTGAACATAACAACATCTGATTACAAACTTCAAAACCGCTTTGACCTTGTGCCTAGAACCCTTTAATCAGACTGGTTTTGGTTTGCTTCACATTATACAGATCTCTGATCAAAGTTACCTTCTCTTGCCATCTTATCTAAAAAAATATTGCTCTATCACGTTCCCTCTACCTTATTTTACTGTAAGCATTTAATTGATGAGCACAAACTTTTTTTTATCTTCTGTTTTCTCTACTAGTGTACATGTTTTATGAGGGCAGGGACCATACAAAATAGTACCTGATGAACAGTAAAGAATACTTACTGAAAAACTGAGTACCTTCAAGAAATTGGTTCCACTGTGCATGACACACATGCATAGATAATTCAGGCTATCATTTATACACAACATATACCTACACTGTAAATATATTTACAACTACCAAAGGTTTGCAAATACTTAAATGTGAATGCTGCAAAGGGACTGAAGTCTATAGAAAATTACAGTAACTGATCACACTGTTATAGTAAATAAAAATACTCCAGTTCATTGCTCTACTTTATACTGAGGATTATATATACATACAGATACACACGACATATAACACAGGATTCAGAAAACTTCAGATTATAAGTAGTAAGTTCTCCCTGAAAAAGATAATCAAAAAGTCCTACTCCCTAAAGATATTGCAACATAGAGTACAAGTAAATAGGCACTTACCTCCCTTTTTCTACCAACAGCAAGACATCCATTTTCTCCCCATTTTGTACCATTGTGCTGATCGCTAGAGACATAAGCATGAACATATTTTTGAAAAACAATAGTTACACTAAATATAAGAACAATTATTAAAATTAATCATGTTCAGAAAGCAAGTCATCATGTCTATATATGAGCTAAGATTGCCATATGCAATAAATAACTGTGTCCAACATCTAAGATGAGAAAAAAAAATCTTACTTAGCTCTTGCAATCTTCTTAAGTGCATTCTATCTTCCTGAACTTCTTGCATTTGAAGGCAAAAACGCAAACTAGATTTGTCCATAGCAAACCAGCCTTTTCTCCATTGATCCAGAGCTTGGCAGTCTTTGTAGTATAGTTGACCAATCAAATCATAGTCAGCTTCTGTTAAGTTTTCAGCAACAAAGGGAACAAAATGCTGTTAAAACAAATACAGAAGAGTAATAAAGACAGTGAAAATAGGAAAACCCCTCCCTATCTACAAATATGAGAAAAGATGGAAAATAATCTGTTTTCCATTTTGAAGATTTCTATGGAACCCAAATTTCCAAAAATTATCTAAACTTGCTATCAGTCTTAACACTGAACAGCTATAATACATTTGAATAACTGCATCTTAAACCAAACCACTGTTCTTGATTTAGATATATATATATATAATATATATATATATATGATTAAATAGGATGATACTCTCTTTCTCTGTGTCATTTTTCAAAATGTCAATCTTCAATGTTGCCATTAACATCTTTTACTGAACCTGTCCCCTTTCCCTTTGTGTAGAGCTCAGGTAAGATAACCTCCTAGAAAAAGATATACATAGAAAGGACTTTACAACATCAGAAAGATCTTAATCATAAAAACATGATCTTAATTCAAAGAATCATTTCTCCAAAGTCTTAAAATTAATTTCTAATCTGAATAAAGTCCTAGAGAGGTAGCTCTTAATTATAGCTTAACTATAACTATAATCTTTGAAAATGAACACCTAATGAAGTATTCCCAGAATTTTCTATCAAGTTTTCATGGACTTTAGAAACTCGACAACAGATTCAAAGTTAGTGTACTTCTCTGGACGCAGGATAATAATACAATACTTAAATACCTTGGCTATTGCCTCTGTCCATTTTCTTTGTGCGTGAGATGTTTCAGCTCCAAATAAAAATGCACGTTCTGAGGGTAAATAGATCTCAAAGGTAAAGATGGGCCTATAGCACACACAAATAAAAAGTTACCACCCGTTATGTTTGATTCTTACAGAAACAACATAAAGGTCAGCATTTTAATTAAATTCCTTTGAGAACTGGATAATGTTGAAAAATATGTCTGTCTACCTACCTACCTTTTTCTGTTGATTATTTGTATTTAAATGAGTTAAATGGAACACATTGAATCAAACAAAAGGAATATTCTTCTGAATAATCACTCTACTGCATGACTTTGTTGAAATGTCTTGGCCACCCCTCTACTGCCTTATGTGACAAAGCGCTCTCTCTGGAATCATCTTCCCTCACAAGTCACTCCTTGATTTACTCTGACCCACTGTTCAAAGCAGACAAAGCCCCAAGTTTTCTAATTAGCCCTCTTTCAGGCTTACTTCACAAAATTATATTTCTGTCACCTCATCCCATAATTTTACTTCATTACCATAGATACAATTTGAGTAACATCCCATATCCTGAATTTTCCTGAGTTCCTTACTCATAGCTCCAGCTATCCTTTGGATGCTGCCATTACCCAACAAACTCGAAATGCTCTGCATAACAGTTCTCTCTCTTCTTCTCTTTCCCCCGAAAACTGCTGTACCTCCTTCCAATTCAAATAAAGAAGCATCACCATCTACTTCTTCAACATCTTCAAAAACTTGGAGTTTAATTTATTCTTTCTCTTGTTAAAATCAAAACCAAATAAATGGAGATCGACCTTGAGAATTACCTTAGTGGACAAAACCAGTTAAGTGATACAAAGCTTAATTTTGATTATTTTTGCAAGGCTAGACCTGGGTCATTTCTTATTTATGCTTTTTGAAATCATAAACAAAATTTCAAATTGTTTCCCAAGGTTAAGAGGTGATCACTGAAAAATTTATTATAACCAATCTCTGAGAAGAGTACTGCTTTCCCTGTATGTAAGCTACTTTAAAACACTACACACCAAGGTCTCATTCCATGTTTTTGTTCAAGTGCTCCAGGTTTGCAAATTGTCTCTATGGTGTGTGCATAATAAAATTCTCCTTACTACTACTTCAGTGATTCATTGGTTTTTTACCTTGACTATTTCTGAACACTTGACACCCTAAAAGTGCAGGCAGGAATGAAGGCAGGTAAGAAGAGAGAGGAGGAAGCAGCACTTTATTTTATTTATTTGTTTATACTGGTCATTCCCCGCAGCCCTGGTCTCAACCTGAGTTCTTGGGGATGTATGTAGACTATCTCTGGTGGTCACTAGGTCACCAGAATGCATCCCTGGTTTTCTTTTAGATGACTTCTTCCTCCAGTTGAACATTTGGGATCTCTCTTCTTACAATTATCTCCTTAGACTTCAATCAGCTTTCTTCCTAAATATGCAGAATTCTTCAATGCCTACATTACTGAGTTCAAACTATACATGCTTTTTAATGTGATTCAGAATTTTATGATAATTTTAACCACATCTCACTGTAGATTCTTTCATATGTTGTCCATTTGTATCAGTAACACTTGATCAAGAATGTTTCATTTTTGAATGTGATTACTAAAATTATTATATATGTATATGGAATGTACTTACTTTAGCATTCCAAGGTAAGCCATATTAAAATTACTACTGAAAATAAAAGTGCTATGATGATTAAAACAAAAACAATTCCATTAGTAATCTGTTTTCTTCACATAAAAAATCAAATAGACTTACTGAAAAAGAATAGTAATTTCAACTAATAAATATGTAATGATGTTTTATGGAATATTATGTAAATTACATAGCTTGCAATTCTCTTCCCATTCTCATATAAAATGTTTATTAAAATGCTCCTATGAAAGTGATTTCAGCAGAATTTAGTATTTATATTTTTTCATTAATTACATTACAAAATGCAAAAAGAAACATCTGCGACAAAGATCTTAAATGTTTAGCTTTTGAGTCCTCATAGAAATTCTATTAACCTATTTTGTAAGTCAAATATCTAAATGAATAATGCTTACTCATTTAACTGTAACTTTTTTGAGACCATTGAAACAACAAAGTAGATGCTCCCTGGTGGCTTAGTGGATCAGTCTTCCAGGTGCAGTTCACATACATCCCAAAACCAGGGTTCACAACCAGAATGGGGACCAACCAAGATTAACAATTAAATAGAAATAAAATGCTTCTTCCTCCTTCTCTCCCTGTCTGTCTTTCAGCCTACTCATCTTCATTCCTGCCTCTACTTTTCCTTTAGAAAACAAAGTGGATCTTTTAAGAAATTTAGTATTTCTACATGCTAAATTAAGTATATAGTGTCTTGTTTTAATATGATCAAAGCATCACCAAATATTTTCCTTTACTGTCTATTTTAACCATGATACATTAAATGATTGCATAAATTTAGCTATTAAACTGCTACTTTACATAATAAATCATAAACATTATGGGATGTTCTGGAATGGAGTGCTATAAATTTACTTAAACAGATGCTGACATGTTTCCTATTACTTAGTATAATATTTTCGTTTTCCTACTTTTTAGTGAATTTCTTAAGGGACTTTCAGAAGCTGCAAGATGAAGGTTCTAAGAAACCATTTAACTCCTCTATAGAAGCAACTAAACAACTGAAGTGATAGTAAGCTCTTGTTTTATCTACCCATTTAATAACAGACTTACCCAGTATTTAAATAGAAGTCTTCTTTGTGTACAGCCAGGCAGATAACTTCATTGATATTAACAGTGCCATTGGGTGTGGTAGATTTATCATTTTCATAGTAACTCAAGAAGCCTCCTTCCAAAACACACCATTTTTTATTTGTCTCTAAGAATTTAAAGCAAAATAAACAAAAAATGGAGTTATATCATAAATCAAAATTTTTTTAAGAGCCATGATTTAAAATAATAATGGATTCAAATAAATACATTTGTTTCAGGAAAAAAAACATTCAAGGTATAAAAAGTTGTCATTGTCTCTGCTCTTAAAAAAATCTGCTGTCTAGGCGCACCCTGGTAGAGTAGCAATTAGGTCAATCACATCCAAAGGACACATATCCATGGGTTCGAGTCCCAGGCAAAGGGGAACAACCATTAAGAACTAAATGAAAAATAAAGTGCTTCTTCCTCCTCTCTCTGCCAGCTTGCCTATCAATGTCTTCAGTCCTGCCTGCACCTTTCCTTTAAAACTACTGTCTAGTAGCATAAGACATACAAGAGTAACTATGACACTGATGACGAGAAGCGAACATATCCATAAAGAGACTTTTGCAAAACAACTCTGAAACAGCAAAGACTGATGTCTATGAAGAGTAACAGGAAGAAAAATAATTAGCATAAAAGTAAGACTATGGCTGATAGTAGGGAAAATAGATAAAGAAGGTGTCAGAACACGGTCATGCCCTGCACGCCTTGGTTAGGGTTTCCAATTCATCTTTTAAGAGACGCTTGCAGACAGATCTAAACCACCACTTGTTTGGGTAAATACGGGTTTACTGAAACGGGACCACGTGTCTTCATCTATGGCAGCTTTTCCGACGCTAACATAGACACCACCTGATCCATAAAGCCTAAAATAGTTGCCATCTTGCTCTGCTAAGTTTGCTAAGTTTTGATTTTTGTAGTTGATAGTGAGTCTCTGAAATTGTTTCAGCAGACGAATATGATCACATTTGAATGCACATACTCTGCTTTCCATAAAAAATGAATTTGAGGAAATGAGACCAGAGGCAGGAGACCAGTAAGGACCCCACTGAGAGCCTTAGTGAGAGATGAACGTGGCCAATAGCAAGACAGTGGGAGTGGAGATAAAGAGGTGTGGCGGGAAGTCACAGGGGTGAAGAGGGAAAAGGAAATACAATACAAACATGTATGTGCACATACTGAAGAGATAAATATACACATCCACTGGATGAAGAGTGAAGGAAAACTAACAGTCACATAGCTTTTTAGTTTTGGTTATAAGATGGGCAGCAATTACTGCTTCTATTTAAAAAATTGAAAAGTGGAAATAGTATTAGTCCATGTAATAGGGGTTTCCTTTTAGACAGGCTGAGAGACATCTGCTGGAAACCCAAGCAGAAATCCATATTAGGCAGATCACCTTATGGACTTGCATCTCAGGGCAAGGAAAGGTCTCAATAACTGTAACGTCTTTAGAATGCAGATAGTCATTGAAAATATATATTAACCAAGGATAAAATCTTAGGGAATTTAAAGTGACAAGGTGTCATGAATATAGAAGAGTCCATGAAAGCAATAAAGCAAATGAGAAGAGACAGGATATAAAACGGAAAAGGGAATAAAGAATGTCAAAGAAGGCATGGCTGCCACTATTTTGTATAGCAAAGAGAATTAATAAAAATGAAGGCTGAAAAATATCTTAAACTTAGTCTTCATAATAAGGAAGTAACTGCCTATTTTATTGAGCACTGTGAAAGAAGCCAGATTGCAGCATATTGAAGACTAAATGGGAAGAAAGAAATAAAACCAGTCAAGATAGAACAGTAACCTGTGGAATAAAGGAAAGGAGATTATTAGTTCCAATGAACGTCTAAGTCCTGGTAAGGCGAACATCAATCAAAAAGTCTAACCTATTGAACCAAGGATAAACATTTTCTTTTTCAAAAACAGAAGGGAATAAAGAGATAGACTAGGAAGATACAGTTATAGGCTGAGATAAGATTATTAAACATAATGATATCCCACACTCAGCTACCCAATTTCTCCAAAACTAAGCTTAGATACACCTTCTCCTAGGATTCCTCTCCAACCTCTTCACAGGCCACGTCAAGCCCTTCCCAGTGTCATCTCTGTATTCTGTGGACCTTCAGAAGGTCAAATTGGAAATGAAACACTCTGCGTTCTAATAATTCTTCCATCACGAACTGGGTACCCTTGAAAAAGAATTTAAGCAATGTGTGCCTTGGATTCTTCATCTATAAACTGGAAATAAGAAAAGCATCTAACAAAAGGATTGCTGTGGTGATCAAATGAGTGAATGTGTGAGACAAATAAAAAAGGGACTTTATATTTCTGTTTAAACTTGCTGCCATTTTTATGTATTCATTTTAATTCAATATAACAATTTAAATGCTATTTTTGAACATGCCTACAATATTTGAACCTTACAACAATGTAAATGTGTTTATTTAGTAAGTTACTGGAGAACAAGAACTCTTTCTACAATCACTGCATTGCTTAGCCTAGGAAAAGTGTGCTGAAATCATTATTTTCATAAATTAGCAAGTAAAGCTACTCGTTATGGAGATGGCTCAGAAGAGAGAGATGCTGAGATAAAAACTGTGTTAAAGAATCAGTAATAATAATAGACGAAATTATTTGGAAGAATCAAACATGAATCCATGGATGTGTCTCCATTCCCTTTCAAAACTCAAAAGAAAGAAAAAACAAAACAAAACACTGACAGGATAGAAAAAATAAACTCAAAAGAACAAAGAGAATGGAAGAGACCCCTAACTTTAAAAATGACTGATTTGTCTAAGAAGCAAAAGGTGGTACCCTCAGACATGCGAAAAAAGTCAATAAGAAATAAAAAATGTTCTATACAATTCTAGAAAGTCTTGAAGGTGCTACTACTGAAGACGTGTGACATAACAAGGCAGATGAAAATCAACTTGATTCTACAGAGACAGTCAGTCCCACGTATTTTCTCTCCTTCGTTATGCAACAACCCCCCTTCAACCTATGTTAATAGGTTCCTTGCCTCTGGAGAAATGCAACCAGCCAGATTCTGAAATGGGAGACTCAAACCTTATGGCGAGGCAGAGGCAAGGTGCCATTCTGAAAACAAAGTTGTCACAGAACATTCTGCAGACTCCTAGTTACCTCCAGCCTGTTTGACATTGAGACTATGCTTATGTATTGCTTTGGTAATAAAAATCAGATAAAGATTTTACTATAAATATCACCAACTAGTGTATTTCATTCAGATGAGGTTGAAAAAACAAAAACAAAACAAGCCTTCATGGATAACCCCCAAAACACAGTTTCCTCACTCAATTCTCGACAATCTCAAAGGACCAGAAGCAAATGCAGTGAAATGGTCAAAAACTGGCTAAGTTATTCTCTGAGAATCATGGGTAGAAAACGATGTTGAAACAAGTAAACACTCTGGAGGGTAGCAAAAATGCTTCTAAAATCACAACAGGGATACAACAAATAAGGGTAGAAAAAGACAGATGGATCAGAATAACTGAAAGGATCAAAGGCCTACGGTCTGGCCACAAAAAATTTGGTACTCAAATGACATTTTTTTCATGTATAGACTAAGTCAAATTCTGCTTATGCATCAATTATGAGAGTATCATTTTGAAAAGTACAATAAATTATTCAGGTTAGTAAAATATCTGAGTTAATGTAACCATGAAAATAAACAAGGATTCATACACATGAAGAAAATATTTAAAAAAAACAAAACAAAATAAGAAATTAGGCTAAAAAATTAAATTCCTGACTATGGACATGATAAAGAGGGAAGAAAAGTTATTAACTACTACAACTGAATTGAGTGCTTAACAACTGAAGTCAAGAACTATTTCCTAAAAGCTGTCTATGCTTTATTGCTTATTTTGAAAATAAAATCTGGAGTCATTTCTAAAAAGAGAAACTGATCACTTGCTCAGTACAATCTGATGGAAGACAGTGGGGCTGGGAAGAAAGTGTGATTTCAGACCTAGTTCTGTCTGTTCAGACTTGTTTCACCTTCTACTTATGAATTCTGAAAATCATGTATAAATACTCGGTATGTATGTACTACTTAAATATTCTAGTGGATTTCATTTTACTATATATGCTGAAAATATCTATAATACTCCTTGCATTATACAGGGAAAATAGTTCAAACAAAAGAACATAATGATTTTATATAATTTGCCTTTCATTGCCAAAATTGGTTAGTAAACTCCATCACTCATTTTTAATTTCCACTCTATAAAACTACAACAAGGAGCCTTGCTAATTGAGAAAAAATAAATCACTCCATATACTTCAACTGAAAGACAGTAACACGAGAAAATTAAACTCTGAGAGATTTGTTATTTTATACAGGTTTTAATGGTGCAATTTCAAGTCTATAGTTTGCTAAATAAGATAAGTGGGGTAAAACTGTAAACTCAAACATTTCATAAAGTAATGCTAAGAAGTAAAATATATTTGAGATTTCGCTTTCCTGGATAAAGGGAACTGTGTTTGAATTATCACTTGACCAAGCTGCTCCTGGTCTGGAGAGATTGTATAAGCTCTCAAATCACAAATTACTACCAAGAGTTAGATTACATCAGCAACCCTCAATTTTGACTTTAAAATATAAATTAGATCTCCAGACACTGAAACACAAAAAGGTTTAAGGACACAGATATAAAGAATATAGTTTGTGAATCAGAAAATTTCCTAATTTTGGTCACAATATTGTGATTACTTCCGGGAACGCCCTTCTTTTTAAGATATATACACTGATTATGGATATGATAAGGGGGAAGAAAAGTTATAAAGTACTAAAATTTAACAGAGTGCAACAAAGCAACAAGTCTGCAGCTTTTTAAGTAAATCTAAAAATGTGTCTGCATACACATACATATACGTACAGAAAAAGTAAGAACATAAAGCAAATGTATGAAGTAATATGTGGGACATCTGAGTGAAAGGTATACTAGATTTCTTTATACAACACTTGAAACTTTTCAGTCGGTCTGAAATTAAATGAAAATAATTAAAAGTAAAAAAAATGAAAAGATATTAAGTTCCTCTTTACATTTTCCTTGACCATGGGTGAAGCAGTGAGAAGTAGAATTAGAAAAAAATATGTTAAACCTCAAAAGAGCAATCATGCAGGAAAACATTCAGTAGGCAAAAATTCTGAGAACTACAGGGGCCCTGAATTCTCAGAAATGCATTCCCCAATGAGCAGCTGAATCACAACTGGCAGAAGAAAACAACATGAAAATTTTGTGGTGGTCACTGGAAAAGAAACCCAGCAGAGAGACCCCATCAGTCCCTACTGCTTCAGACTGTATTGTTACATGATCCTTATATCATGAATCACACTGTATAGTCTGCAGTTACATGGAAATCACAAAAGGGCAAATTTTTAAATGAAGATTTACTGCAGATTTCTAAAATATTATAAAATGAAACATAAAAAAAGCTAATCAGTGGGATATTCAAAATAAATTTAAAACAATGTACTCAGATGACTAGAATAATTTCCATAAAGAAAAGAAAATGTGCATTTATTCAATACGTAGATGATCATGGCACGAACTAGTAATTCCACTCTCAGTCCTCAGAGAGCCTTTAATCTAATCTAAGAGGCCATGTGTTTGGAATAAAAACCATCAGGTAGACTTCAGGGATTAAAATCAGTTATGAAGAGAAACTACCCTAAGACTAGAGTGATAAGACAAACTTCAGAGAAATACTCAGCTTTTTATATTACCATTTATGACTGAAAAGACCTAGATCTAAAATAACAAAAGAATGCATCCAGCACTACAATGATTCCATAATTCTAGTAAAGAACAGTGTGAGGAAAGTCATACAAAGGGGAAACCAATTTGGCCAGAAGGGAAGCAAGACCACAGGTTCACAGCACCGCCCTGCCCCAGGAGTCTTCCATAATAGAGGCTCAGGAGTTTTTAACTTTCTCAGTAGACAGGTGGGAGCCATTGGAAGGTCTTAAACAAAAAGTGTCAAATGAATGATGCATAAAATAAATGTGAAAGCAGAATCTAATTATGCAAATTCTAATGGGAAACAAATGACAGATCTGTTTAAAAGGCTGAGTATAGACTCATTTTGAGTTAAGTTATATGGCCTTGAGGAGACTCAGTCCTGTAGCGTTATCATTACTATAACCCTTGATTAGTTTCATTTTCATAAATAAAAATGGGCCAGAGGTCAGATACGGCAGGCAGAGATATTACCTTTGAGGATTTCTAATAGCAAAGTTGTGACAGGAAATCTTGACATCCCTACTTATTTGGGAAGCAATGAAAATCTTTAAGAAGATAATCCTGGATTGCAATGGTCTGCTTAAGACCAATTCAGGTGTGCTCTCCCAACTCTGACTTTGAAGAATGTGAATGCTCTCCATGGGACCCTCTCTGCTACAAAGTCTTACCAGAAAGTTATAGAAAACACCCCCAGAAACAAAAGTGGAGTCAGAGAAAGGGTGACCCTGAAGATGCAAGTTTGTGTGATGTATTGAGATACTACTAAGAAATGATATGGACAGTACAGCTGAGTACCGTGGTGGTCAGCTAGGATATCAGTGAACACAAGGGCGAACTGGAAATGAGAAGCAATGACAGACAGCCCTCTGCTGCTGCTCCTCTTCATCATCCTCTCATTTTATTTATGTGCCACACATGCATTTTTCTACATATTTGATTTATTTGAACTCACTGAATCTTCAGGGCAATACTATCAGGTCAATTCTGTTATTACATATCGCTTTGTGGTACCCTGTCCACAGGCACAAAATAATTGCTTTTCCAAGGTCACACAGAGACATAGCATCAGAGCAAGGGTTAGAACCCAGGGGGTTCAGCTCCAGAAACTACCCTCTTAACTGCTTCACACACAGTTTCTCCGCTTCTGTTACACCTTCGAAGCAAGTGCGTCCATTTGAAAAATGTATTAGGGTAGAGTTTCTAACACGTAAGTGCACGATAAATCTGAGATAGTTAAAGCAAAAGTGTTATTTTTTGAAACCATGAAGTTGTTTCTTGATGAAGAATTTCCTGAACGGATGGTATTCAGCATGCACTGAAAATAGGAATACACACTAGGAATCCTTTTCAGTTAGAAGAAATATGTTTTAGCCTTGGAGGAATATTTTCAAACTATACAAAGCTAGGTCTCTACAGAAAAAAGAAATCTTCAAAATTGCTCAGTGCTTATCTATGAAATTAAACATAAACAGATAATATAGAGTTTTCTAGCAAATCATAATCACCACTTACTTTTTTAAAAATCAAACACTGTGGCAACAAATCAAGTAAGATTCCAAGGGGGAAAATACAAGTGAGGAGAAAAAAACAGAAAACAAAACCAGGTTGCTATTATTCAAGCTGTATACTTAGCTTTAACAAGAGCTATCAATCTTTCTTTTCATGAGCACTAAACTGAGAGGGAAAAAAAAAAAAAAAAGGCGAAAGAAAAATACAGATCAGTCTTTATAACCAGAGGCCAGAAGAACTTCAAATCCTGAAAACCTGAACTGACAATTTGAAGCCTCTGTAACTCGCTGAAGGACTGCATGCATTTGATTCCAACTTTTTTCTTCGTTTTTAATCATTTTGCTCTATGGTTGTCCAGACAGGCCCTGATGGAGTGGTGCAGTCCAGGTGCTTCAAAGGCAAAGGTGACAACCACACTTTAATCTCTAAATCTTGCCCAGTAATTCATTTTTTCCATAAAGCTGGTACAGCTCAATGGGAGTTAACACCACTGCAGAATCATGAGAGGGAAGAAAAAACTAAAAGAAATAAAGCCAGAACTTTGTTTCTTGGTAGCTGGAACTTTTTCTTCTTCACGTTTAAGTGGGCTCTGGCTGAACGAAATGAGTATTTTACCAGCAATGATATATTTTCAGATGCAGAACCGAAGAAATAAATATTTAGCCACCTGGTCACCTGCACTTTTACTCTCACAGTCACATGCTAGAGAAACGGTTATCTATTCAACTACTAATATGCATCAAGTGACCAATAGGGTTGACACTGTCTTAGGCACAGCAAATGTTGTTGGCTCTCTCACTGCTGAGGGAGAAAGAAACAAGTCAGTGGAGGTGGAGGATCATCTTCCTGAGCTATGATGGAAGCGGCAGCATCCATGAGAGCAGAGCTGAAGGGGGGCGGTGGGGTGCAGGGGAGAATTTATTGCAGAGATCCAGAGAGTTCTTCCTGACTAGGTAGCTCTGAACTGGTCCCTGGAATAGGAGAGGTGCCAAACTAGGTTTACACTCTCTACCACCACCCCTAGCAGGGTGAGGAGCTGTTGCAAAGAGTTAGAAGAGGCAGAAAAATATGTGACATGTCCCATGAACAAAGAGGGAGTCAGTGTGGCCAGGTATGAGTGAAGGGGGAAGATACAAGGTCTTTGAGGTCTTAATAATGAAAAGGGCAATATTTTGGAACAGAAAACTACTGAGCATCTTTGAGCAATGGAAATATATGACCTAATTTACATTTTAGACTTTATTGTATTGAGGTAGCATTGATTTACAACTTTATAAGTTTCAGGTGTACAGCTTCACACCTCAATACACACACGTATATGTATATTATGCATAAATGTGTATATATGTATATATAGCTATATATCTGTGTGATATATAGCTATATATACATGAAGATATCACGCCATAGCTAATTCCAAAAGTCTAGTTGCCAACCACCAACATTCAATCAATCTCCTTTACCCATTCTTCCACCCCCATGGCCCAACTCTTCTGTTGTCAGAATCAAAGGATTTATGCTTTGCTTTTTTTGTTCATTTACTTTGATTCTTAAAGATTATTAAGTCTGCTCTTTAGAGAATGGCTGGAAGAAAACTAGGGCAGACATCAGGAAGCAGATAAGAGCAGTACTGCAGTCTAGACCAGACATGATGGTGGTTGGAACAGATATTATCGGCGGAGATGAGAGCAGCCGCTGAATCAAGATCTACTTGGGGTTTGAAATAATAGAATTTGCTGACAAAGTGGATGGAGCAGAGGAAGATCCTCAAAGAATACCCTGTCAAAGAATCATATTCTAATATAATTTGTGTTGCACAGCACAGCCAAGTGGAAAAGCTCCATTTTCTTATCACTTAAAACGGAATGTTCCAAAAAGAGAAAACAGTGCTAATTAAATTACCCGCAAAGAATGCACCATTTTCTATTTGTTAAAGTAAATTTTATCCAAAAACTCAGTCAATTAATAAAAGACAAAAGGAAAGACTTAGCTTCATATTTAAAATATCAATATCAAGTGATCAAGAAAAACAATCTCTATCAGGGAAATATTAAAACAGACTAGTGTATCTACAGATACCATAACCACAATCACCAAAAAAATAAGTAAGTGTTTATTTTTAGCCTGTAGAATGCTTGATGATATATTAAGCAGTTTTAGGAAGGGTTAGTACTTCAACGTCCCTATTTCATCAATATATAATAGGTTTAAAAAGTGGGTCTAAGATTTCCTATTTAGATAACACATTCTAAAAAGCTTAGAAACTTACTTTTAACTGTATTAATTGCCTTATTCACATATTTTAATAATTGCCATAGTTCATTCGCAGGTTATTCAGATACTGTCTCAAACCCAACTTCTCAGATTTTAGACTACATACTGTTAGAAAAACTATAAAATTTGTCTCAGCATTAATTGAAAACATTAAAAAATATCTGATGAAAGAGTCAAAAACATCTAAATTCAAGGGATAAATGCCCTGGTGTCCTGGTATAACTGGTATAACTACTTTGACCAAGACCAAAGCATTACAGTAAGAATGATAACAGTACCAGATGTAAACTGCTTTATGCTGTACTCCTATTTTTCATACAAAAATCAGCATAATCTCAACTATCATGTAGAGGATTTGTAAGGATTGCAATCGATGTATGTAAAGTACCTAAAGAAATGACTCACTTATAGTACATGCTCACTAAAGATTTTACTGTTTTCAGTAAAATCTAATCAAGTATAGTTAATCCCAATATAATTCTGCTTAGGGATATGATTTTTTTTTGGAAGCACTTAAACTGAAATAATCAATTCAAATGCACAAAGATCAGGATTAAAACTCTACAGTAAGTTTTTGATCCCACTGTTCCTTTGATCAAATCATGTCGTTGGATTATAACACCTAAGAAATTGTTACTGGGTGCCTGTGTCTCTGAATGCTCACCATCAGTTGGCCTGTACAGCGTAATGCTTCTTAGGGCCTCTCTGTTCCAGTCAGATAGAACTCATTACATTTTCCTGTCCATATTTCTCGAATTAGTTTGAATGCCTGTACAAGAGCATGAGCTCTGTGTCTTACTCATTTTTGTTATCCTTAAAACCTAGCACATGCCAGCATGGGAGCAGGATGGGTAGATAAATCCCTAAACCTACAAGAGGTTTAGAATCAAACTAATTCTGATGATATTTGAAACCACGTTTAAGCTTTACTTTTTACATACACATACACAAATGCGAACACACACACACACACACACACACACACTTATAATCAGTACAAATGAAACTACTTGATAGCATTTCGTATGCTGACAGAATATTTATTTTAGAGCTTGTCAGTTCTTCCTATATGCCAACATTTACCTACATTATCTCCCCAGTAGTGTCAGCTCCATCCCTTAGGGAAGGGGCTGCATTTCATGTCTCTTAGAAACAACCCTAAATTCTGAAACAGACTTAGCTGTCCCCACGGTAGACAACGGTGTCTCTGCAGAGGCGTCAGTTAGCACAGCCTGAGCCCCTGCTACAGTGCAGGAAATAAAACCAGTGCCTGCAAGCAGTTACACATCCTCCAAAAAATATTTCTCTCTCGCAAGATCACATCTAACACCTTTCGGGGACACAAGATGAAAATTTAAATCTAATTGTTTTGATAATGGAATGTTTTATCAGAAAGAAAAATCTAAAAGCAGTAAAAGATACCTTCAAGCATTTTCCTCTCTGAAGAGAGTTTAGAAGCAGCAGCAGAAGTCTGGTACAAAAAGTCACAGAGGAAGGTGGGCTGGAAGGAATCATGACTTAATCCACCTTCAGAATGAATGTCGTGTTGAGGGAAATCTAGAAGAATTACACAAATAATACAATTGAAATCTAAAACGTACTTATCGCTTTGTTTATGAATATGTAGGTGAGTTTTGAGTTAGAGGAAAAGGTACTTCAAATTCACCACAGAAGAAATCTACAGCAATATTTATTTTACGTTGCATACGATTTGCAAGTAAGTACTTAAGCTGTGTTTATTATTCATATATGAAAATTGGATTTAATTTCAGTGAAAATGATTATGTGGATTAACTATTTTAATCTTCCATTTATAAGATTAAAGGACTATAAAAGATTAGCTTCCTAAACTTTTCCTTGAAATGAAATAAAATACTATCTTAAACATCTTCCATCCTTTCAGTTATTACATCTTTCTTCATTCTGACTTTTTTTCTTATTTGAAAAACTGATTTGTGCCTCAGAAGAGACCCGGCCAAGGCAGAAATAGGGACTAACCTGAGAATTTGTTATGGTAGAGGAATTCCATTTGCAGGCTCTGCCCAGCCTTCCTGGCCAGCATATAGGGCGTGCTGTGCGTGGGGTCTCCAGTCGCACACATGACGTCTGCTCCACTGAACAGCAACGCCATTGTTTCCAGAACGTCCGGTTTCACCACAGCCGCGCAGAGAGCCTGGCCATTAAAATTAAACAGACATTTTAAGACAAGAAAATAGGATTCCAGCTATTCAAATAAGTGGAAGTCTGACATTCATTTAGAAGATGAAGTTTCTATTTCTTTTAAATCAAGAAAGCCAATAATTATGCCCTGAATTTAAAGCACGAGGCACAAAAAGGCCTGCTGTGTATGAATTTAAATTATAACCCGACCCTCCAAGTCTCAATTTGTTTTTTCATTTGTGAAGTTTCAAATCTTCCAACCCTTCCTATTTGCTTAGGAAGAAGATGTGTATGCCTGTATACTACGATAATGGCTAATGCGCAGAAAATTCAAAACATCTCAAATGCAACATGGAATGATCCACTAAATGCTTCATCACATGAATTGCATGTGTATGTATGTGTGTATTTTCCAACATAATCAGGCTCTGTAGAATCTTTAACTTATCGTTCTGCTTTGGAAGTTGTAAAGATGAGTGCAAATTTAGGACTCTTCCCTCTGGAGGAATGGGGGGGATACAGAAGGAAGGAAGAACAGTAAACAAGGTGCAATGAAACAACATCATTAACTTATTGTCTACATCACTGTACAAACACTGGGAACTTCTGGAACCCAATTTTTATTTTTGCTTTGAAATAATAAGCTGCCTTTACATCCCTTCTCATTCTCTCTTCCTGTTTCCTCATATTGTTGGCTTCCCTTCTGCTTCCAGACGCTCTGATTCTGACATCCTGATTCCATGTGACCGTTTAGCCTCTGACTCACCACTTCACCTCCTTCCTGACATGGAACACCCCCAAGGATCATCGGCTAACTGCTCTCTGCAATGCCCCCTAGGGACAATCACTCATTAACGATCCCAGTGGGAAGCTGAGCTTTACAGTCATGATGTCCCAGGATACAGTGAGAGCTCCAGACCTAAGAGTCAGTGATTAAAAAACCAAACAAAAAAGGACTCATCTTTTCTACCACAGTCAAGCTGACCTCCAACATTTCCATCACTTCAGAATCCAAAGCCTGAAATCTTGTGGCTTTGTACAAAACTAACTTGTTAGGTGATTTGAAACAATCGCTTTTCTTCTTTGGGTTTTAGTTTTTCCTCACTTGCAAAATGAAGGTGGTTGAAAATGTAACAGCTAACATTCCTCCTCTCCTAATGGCCTTTGACTATTCTCCCAATGCAATCATACTATCTCTCCTCTTATTCTCTCACTCATCAAGCCTATTCTTTCCTCCACACTGTATCTGTTATGATGTACTTAATGAAGACCAGGTGTTAAGGCTGGTATTCCCCTATCTCAAGATCATTCTCAAAATAGAAGAAGCATAATTACTTTTTTTTTTATCAAATGATATACCCAGCACCTAAAAAGACAACCACAAAAGCCTCAGGAATTGGATTGTGTGCAACATTACCTATTCCCTAAGAACATTTAATGAAGAAAGAACAATCTCTTGAGCAACGGTGTTGAGAAACGGAAGAACCACAGCAGAAAATGAAGCCGTGTCCCTGTCTTAAAACTGTGCGTACAAAGATGAACTCAAAATAGATTAAAGTCCTAAATGCAGCACCTGACATCATAAAACTTCCAGAAGAATACATAGGGAAGAAATGCCCTGACATTAGTCTTAAATGATTTTTTACACATGCCACCAAAAGCATAAAAAATGAAAGTAAAAATTAGTAAGTGGGATTATAGCAAACTAAAAAGCTTCTGCATAGTTAAAGAAATAAAGAACAAAACAAAAAAAGCAACCTACAAAATGAGAAAATATTTACTAAATATACATTAGATAAGGGATTAACATCCAAAACATATACAGAGCTCAGAAAACTCAGTAACAACAACATCCAGGACAAAAAAAAAAAATCCAATGGAAAAACAGAGACGCTGAGTAGACATGTTTCCAAAGAATATATCCTTTTGGTCAATACGTACATGAAAAAGTACCTCACTAATCATTAGGGAAATGTAAATAAAAACCACAATGAGATTTTACCTCATTTCTGTTGGAATGCCTATCAAAAAGTTGAGAGAAGTCTTGGCAAGAATGTTGAGAAACAAAAACCCTGTGTACTGTTGGTGGGAATGTAAAATTTGACATAGCCACTATGAAAAATGAAACAGCAGTCTCTAAAAAACTTAAAAATAAATACAACAAGTCATTTATCTTGCTTCTGGTTATGAAAGGAAATGAATATAGGATATTGAAAAGATACTGGTATTCTCATGTTTATTGAAGCATTATTTACAATAGCCAAGATACAGACATAACCATCAAGAAGTACCCTTCAACAGAGGAAGGGATAAAGAAGATCTGGTGTATATGTATATATGTATATATGTACGTACACACACGCACATGCACAAACGCACATCCCGGATGTCATTCAGGCATGATAAAAAAGAAAATCCTGCCATTGGTGACAAAATGAATGGACTCTGAGGATATTATATTTAGTGAGTTAGCCACACAAATATTGTATGATATAAATTATAAGAGGAATCTAAATAGAGAGTAGAATGGTGACCACCAGAGATGCAGGGTAAGGGAATTGGGAAACTGTTGTTTAAGGAAATGAACTTGCAAATGGAAAATGAGAAATAATGCACAGAATGGTAATTATAGTCAACAATACTATCGTGCATACTCCAAAGCTGCTAATAGATCTTCATATTCTCATCTCAATAAAGAAATGATAATTATAATGGAGGTATTGGTTAATGCTACAAGCGATAATCATATTTCAATATATAAATGTATCAAAACAACACTCTGAATATCTTAAATTTGCAAAATGTTATATGCAAATTGTATCAAAATTAAAACTTATTTATAAGATATGATTTTTTTTGTGAAACTTTTAACTCTTTGGCATTAAGAGTGCAGTTTTTAAGAAGTCCAATGTGGAAGCAAACCCCAGCAACTTCTCTGTTATATTCTTAGAAATAATGCTATTACTAGTAATTAATGTAAAACGTATCTTAGTCTTGGCTTATGAGAACTATGTGTGTAGCAGATGTCTCATTTGGAGATATCAGTATTTTCCCAATGACAATATTCCCATCACCATAATAAAAAAGAGAAAGCATAGGGAGAAGGTATGTCTTGATTCCCCATCTTCACTAATTATTTCCCCAAATCCAGAATTTACTAATTACATATTAATTAAGACCCTCTGGTACAGAGAATCCTCCTCCTTGGTTTTTGATAGCCTGTTATCATACCATGAATATCTGGTAAAATAGGTTTGTTATTTTAATAATGCAATAAGCACCCATGTAAACACCACTCAAAGCAAAACAACTTATATTAAAACTTATAAAGATATGGTTCCCTACACCCCACCCCATTATCTTGACTCTCTCCCACCTTAGGTACCTATCCTGATACCTGCAATGATTCTCTGCCATTGCTTTTGTAACTGGTGACCTGATACTAATATCAAAAAATGTATGAAGAAGAAAATCATAGTTTAGGTGAACTAAAATTAATAAAATAGAAATGTAAATCAACTGTGAAATCTTATTATTTATAGAGAAAAATAGGAAATGTCTTTAATTTCTAAAATGTTTGACTACTGTTACTTACCTGGGGATCTTTGTCCAATAAGTATTGCCATTAAAAGAATACTAAAGAAATGAGAACTGTGAAAGGGCATATGCTCTGAACATAATAACAGACATATAAAAGTAGGTGTATTAGAATCTATATAGAAAAATGTAGATGCTAACATACAATAAACTAAAGCCAAATTTAAAAAGACAAGACAGAAAAAGACAGGGCCAAGATGCTTAACAAATCCTTTGCCAAAAGGGTAAAGAGCAAAAGGGCAGCATAAAATACACACAAGACCTGGAGTCACTCAAGGACAAATGACACTTCAAATCAAAGGCATCTAGTAAAACATGACTCATAACAATAAACTGAGTAAATGCTATCAAGTTAGTAATGAATCAGATGAAGTTATTATGTTCAAATCCTGTCCTCAAAATAGGTGAAAGAGCCAAAGTCTTACGATGAAAGAGGTAGCACTAAATTAACTAGACACTTCATTGATAGATAAGTTTTCCCCTATTTCTAAAGATAAACGACAAGTAAATCACTGGTATGATTTCATAAAAAGAAATAAAATTGAACAATTTTATCAAATACAGGAGTTTTTTCTTCTTTTCCAAAGCCTTAGCACATATTTTAAACGCGATTAAAATCCATGTCTATTGTAATGTTCTTTTGGATACCTTATTCAATTCTTCTTTGGTGAGAGATGCCAAGAGGGTTTTTCGGAATCTTCCTTCTTTGTACTTCTGAGTGATAAAGTTTTTTCTCTTTTCCACTGGCGAGTCCATGTGTAATTCTTCACCTTTTTTAAGATTACCGGCCCAAAAGTCATTTGCTCTTTTGTTTCCGATAACAATGAAGAGCTGGATTTCCCCCCAAAATGATAAATCATATAAATTCATAAAATGTATTTGAATCTGTAGAAAACTAATTTGTATTATAAATTAAAACATAACTTCCATAAAAAAATACTCAAACATACAAGAAAGATCCAACACTTTCAGGAAGACGGAGTACGAAAACAAGATACGTTTTCTACTTTCAACACAGCCTCGTTACTCTTAACAGTCAAAGATTAGTTGGAAAAGAAACTACAAGCAACATGAATTGCAGCAAAAGCATTATTTTGTGAAGCTCACATTGAGTTGGATTCTTTTAAAATGTCTGAGTAGGTGGTTAATGTGATTAAGAGTGGAAATGAAACCTGAGGGGAAATGGAAATGGGAGACAGCAAGTGACACGTGATCACAGTAAGGCCAGGGCAGGATTCAGATAAAGAATAGTCTATTCTTTCAAAGGTTTTCATTCATTTTTCTAATATTTTATCCATGCTGGGGCAAAAAAAAAAAGAAAATTCTGTCTTTTAAATAAAAGCTGTCAAATCTTTTAAAGTAGCTATTACTATTAAAAAGCCACTCGCACTTTTTATTTTCAAAATAACTATCTCACTTAGGAAGCATTCTGAGAGTTGAAGCAGAAAGTTATTGCCACTGAACAGCTCTAAAACGTTTCTATAATGTGGTGCGAACTCTGTCAAGAAAGTGCCTTCCTTAAACCTGTGTAACATGGAATATTAACATTATCTTAATATAATTTTTTTTAAAGTGGGCCTTGGATCAATTAGGGTACCAAAAAAAAAAAAGAAAACAAGTTGGAAGTGGTATATTATTTCAAACAAAGCTAACTTCAAAAGAAGAAAATAATCAAGTATAAAGGAGAGCATTATATGAAGATAAAGGAATCAATTCTCCAAGAATATCTAACTATCCTTATTATGTATGCACCCAAACAGAGTCAAAATATATGTAGTGAACAGACAGAACTGTGAAAAGAAATAGACAAATCCACTCTGAAGAGTCAGAGACTTCAAAATGAACTCTTTGGTAATTGATAAGCAATAAAGCAGAAAATCAGTGAAGATAAATTTAATCCAAAGGAAAAAAATGCTGAAGTAACCCATGTCACCAACTGCACACCCCTCCTTGATCTCTGTCAACAGTCACCACAGTACCACAGGGCTTACTTACCTCAATGAGTTCATTGCTCCAAATGCTGGCATCCATTTTCAGACTTCTAACCTTGGAATCTTTTGGTCCTAATGACCTATGTTGTCCTGAAATCAAGAAACAATTGCATGCATTTTAATTTATATATAAATAAATTTTACCTTTTAGAAATGTGTAGCTATGTATATATTTATCTTTTCAACTTGAAACACACCAAATCCCAAATCTACTTTTCCTCAATATCAATAGCTCTAAGAATAATGGTGATTATATGAAAATCATATTAATCGCAATGAAGTTAACAGCAATCTTCAGCAACCACGCCGGCAGTGATGGTATAAAATCCCATTTTTTAATGCAGGGACGTGCATTTGTGTGTGTGTGTATGGGTGGAGCTGGAAAGTTGTGGCTTTCTCCAAGTCCTCCAATATCTTCTATCAAGCTACTGGGTCTATTCTCCACTCGCCTGGACAAATGTCTGAATTCCCAAATACACTGACTGCCAGAGAGTTTGTAAGGCATAATGTCAATAAGAAAAGCAGTGAGAGCACTGATTACCTTCTTAAGTGTGAATACTACTGGGAAAGATTTCTATATGAAATTCTCATTATAAGAGACAACAGATCTGGTGTAGCAAGTTTAAAGCTTTCAACAACCCTAATGCAAAACACATACCTTACAAAAATATGCTTGGGAAAAATGGACAAAATATACAAAGATGTGAATGTGGTCAGGGAATTCTGAAACACACCTAAAATCTGTTTCTTCACTGTCCTTTTAAAATCCATACATGGATCAGTAGGCAGAGGGGAAAGAAAATGATTGCATGCCTAAACATCAATTTTTTATATATGTCATCCATAAGAGGAGTTGAGAATTAGACGCTATTTCTACATTTGATTTACATAGAATAAGCCATCTCTGGTTTTATTTTTCAAACTCATTAGCCGGGACACATGATGTATGACACGCAAGAGCACTCAGTGCCAATACGCCACCAAGCAGTAACGAGCACAGTTTCTCTCTAGGTACCTGCACACTTCTTACAGATGACGACACAGAGATTGATGGATGCCCAGTCAGGGTCCGGAGCTGTACAATCTGCACAGCTCCTGTTGGACTCATTGAACCAAATCTTCTCAGCTACTTCATAATCAGAGAGAGTTTCTGCTATTGATTGCTGCACAGCTTCAATCCACTCTTGTTTTTCTTTTTCAGATTCGGCAGTAAAGCTGAAACAATTAACACTTCTGCATTATCGATCACCCTTGTAAAGGCCAATTAAGGCGTATGTTCAGTTTGCATATTCATTCCACTCACAAATTAAAGAGCAGCTGAAAAACGTGCCTTCTGGGCCACTGTAATAGTCTTTGCTGTTAAAAATCAACTAATCTAAAAATCTATTTCCCTTTAACTTTCCACATGGTGCTGATGACTTTGTTTACACATCTCGAACTAAAATTAACACACATTTTTCTGACCAGGATATAAAAATGGCCTTGTTAGGTCAAACGCTTAAATGAGAGGCCATGTTGAATAAGCAGTGGTTATATAATAATCAATAAGAGACTGGCAGTGTTTTAGGACTGTTGGATTATTTTGCCAAGAAAGTATGCTGTGATAGTCTGAAACTAAATTATCAAAAACACCCACCAGAAATTTTCCTTTTTTTCAGTTTTAAAAATAGGTTTTTTTAATTAGAAGAAAGTCCAGATGGCTTTAAGAAACTGAGAAAGCCACAAAGTTTTAAACGCTTACTTGTCTAACAGAATTCTAACTCATTTTTAGCCATGTTCTGCTTTATTCTAATTCTTAAGTGTTTCCTGGGTGCCCAGTGAAGGGATAAAACATTAAACGTCAGTTCATTCCTTGAAGAAATACTAAGGACCTACAAAGTGCTAGGGAATTTACCAAATAATGTTCCACATTAAAATTTTCTCTTCTGAAGATGCTGCTTTGAAATATAATGAAGACAGCTGACTAACATATTCTAAGTAAATCATAGGAATAATGACTGGTCCACATGAATTACATTTTTGGAAGCATTTTCTGATTCCAACCTCACTATAATATTCACAAACTTCTGAGAGGTTTCTACTTCTGTAAAGTGTTCATAGCTAATATAATACAATGGAAAATACCATATTTTGCCATGTATAATGCACACTTTGTACCCGAATTTGCGAGAGAAAAATAAGGATGTGCATTATACATGGGTAGTACTAGTTCCATATCTACATACGTGCTTTTAATTCTTTTATTTATGCTTATGAGTGAAAAAGTGTAATGCTGGAAATCAATTAACAGTATCTGTATTCAAAATAGTACCTTGGAATGCGATGACTGATTTTGTTGAACTTATGAACGTGCAATGAAAGCAATTTTGGCTAATAATCCAACAACATGAAAAGAAGAGCGAAATACTGTCCACAGAGTAAGTGACTGGGACTTCACAAGTGATGCCACTTTATTACCATACAGTGAACAATGCAACACTTCTCTTCATACCCCTTAGGCGGGAACTAGCAATCTAGTTGTATTTTTACAGAAATATAGACACTGCAGGCTTTAAGCTAACAGTGATTATATATGCTAAATAACATGACAACAGAGTTGTAGAAAGACATTTTGGACCTCCTCCCACAGAGGGTGTCCTCAGGTTGTAGAGGCCATAGGAAGAAAAGCTTCTTGTACCTGTATCTGTTCTTATGTAATTATTTGTTACATGAAATTTCTTGTACCAAAATGTGACAAAATAAATGCTAAAATTCCTCTATAATATAAAAAAACAAGTACCTAAATGCAAGCACATAAAAACTTGAATTAACAAATTAAAAGATTTTTTCTGGAAGTCTGGGCCAAAAAGTGGGCAAATATGGTACATTTGGGGTCTGCTTAGTTCTAGCATATAGCTTCTGAACTGCTCAAGTAACAATGTGTCTTTTGTATGTTAATAACATAACTTTAGGGTAGGAGCAACCATTGGAAAGATCAAGGTATGATTATCCTAAGAGCCTGCAGCCCTACCCCCATGACCTATGGGTGGATGAGAGTGGTTAGCAATGGAATTCATCACCAATGGCAAAGGTCATGTCTCCTTGAATAACACCCCCATAAGAATCCCATACTGCAGGGTTCTGAGAGTTGGTGAACATATCCAGGGGTTGGGAAGGTGGAGACCTGAGGAAACATGAAAGCCTTTCACCACTAACCCCTAAACCTTGACCTGTGTATCTCTTCTTTTGGCCTTTCCTGAAATACATTGCTTACAAAAACTGGTAATAAAAACTAAACTATTTTCTTAATTCTGTATGAAACTCTAGCAAATAGCTGAAACTGGGAGAACAGGAATCATGAGAACCCCAACTTGTACACAAACTGGATATCAGTGTGGGTAACCTGGGGACCCAATACTTAGGACTGATGCCTGAGGTGAGGGGTGTCTGAGGTGAGGGGTGTCTCACAGGAAAAGCCCTTAAAATCTGTGGGGCCTGATTCACTTCAGTTAGTTGATGTCAGAGTGGGATTGAATTATTGGACACCCAGTTGGTGACCAGAGAGTTGGCAAACTGACTATTGTGAGGAAAAAACACCAATGTTTGCTGTCAAAAATGCTGACATTTTCAGCTGGGGCTTGAATCTGTATATGTGAAAATAAAATATTATTTTTGTGACCATGTATTTCTCTAAATACTCAGCAGATATTTAGATTTAGATTTGACAGATAAAATGAATAGGATATTTGGCCTTATTTTTGAAATTTCTAAGTAATTATTAGTCTTTCAAAAATCTACCTGCATACTCAGTATACACACTGTACACGTACACAGCATGTTTAATTTTTGTGACGAATGAATTAATGTGGTTGAATTCAATAGGTACTGACTTACATTACTTCCATGTACTAAAGTTAGAGTCATTATAAATCATTTAAACCTTAAGAATTTTAAGCTGTTTCTAGTTACATAAAGCAATTAACAGAATTAACAGATACATAATAAAAAGCTAAAATCGTTGATGAATAAGTGCTAAAGATCCATTCCACTCAACACCATTTAGATCTGGGGTACCTTTTAGAAAATTATGGAACAATTATAATTAGGAATTGTTCTTAAAGGAGAGAGTGAACTTAATTAGGCTGCAAGAAGGTAATTAACATTACATCCTAAAGAACAAGGTGAAATTATTTTTTTTAATTTTTTCTTCAAAATTTGAAGGAATTTTTATATATTTGTTGATAAAAATTAACACAGTAAGTCAACTAAGAAAAAGAAATGTTAAGAAAACAATTACTCAAATCACATGAAATTAAGTGTCTTCGCAAGTTATATTACTTTTCAAGTCATTCTTATAGGTCCTGGCTAATAAATCAAGCATAGACATGTAAGAACATAACTATTACATTCTGTAAGAAATGAAATCATCGTTAGCAATGTACTCTTGATCACCCAAACTTTCCTATAGCAGTACGAACACAAAATACTTAAGTAAAACTTACCTAAAACTCCTATAGGGAGTGATTATTTCAAAAGACTGCTTCACACTTCGGTCTACTTGCTTTACATTTGCTACATTCATAGGAATTATGGTAATGCCAAGTCCACTCTTAAAATCCTAGTTTGGAGAAAAATTTTAAAAAACCATAAACACACAATTATATTTTCTAAAATCCAATAAATTCAGCTAAATTTTACCATACATATGCATATGGAATTAAACCAGTCATTGAAGTTTGCAATATATTGTTCAATCATAAGGTTTGTAATTTATAAAATCATTTCAATACTTTAAACAATGTAATCTGTACCTCAGCAAATGAAATTACCTATGGGAACAGATTTAGATTCAAAGTATTATGAATTTTTCAGCTAGGCCTAGGAAAAAGTAACCATACTAATTACAAAAAATATCAGTCCATTTTCAATAAGGGCAGTTCCAGCAGAGACCATTAAAAAAGCAATTCATAGGCCGCCTTCTCCTTGGTCTCTTCTGCAGGTAGGCTGAAAAGAAATGTCTAATTTTCCAATTCTCTTGCAGCTAGGAGGGGCCATATGTCACAGATGGGGTCAATAAAATATAATTATTCTTGGTTTGAGGGGAGTGAGTAGGGAAGGAGGGGAAATCTGAGAGAGCAGAACCTCCACCCTCTGCTTTTCCATCTTTTCTGGTACTCTAAGGATGCCATAGGGAGAAAGAAAAGAAAGAGGAAGAACCTGTTCCCTGGTCGAATTAGCTCTCCACTGCCTAAACCAATAGATTTGTTAAAACAAGTCAATCTCCATCTGTTTAATCCATCCTTACATAGTTATTTGATAATGTATTTCTAATAAAATAATTGAAAAATATTGATAAAAAATCTCCTGAGCTACATGGAGCTTACAAGACACATTTACTATTTACAAATTGCAAAAAAAAAAAAAATTCATTTATAAATGTATAGCTTTTGAGTCGGAATAAGTAAAGACGTATTTATAAAACAAATGAACTGAATATTATTCTTTTGGAAAAACAAATGACTTGTTTTGTGAAGGGGAAACAAACCAGAAATTGTCAATTGCCTTAAAAGAAAAGATGCAGAAAAACATTAAATGTAAAATACTTAGAAGAAATGTGATAGACTAGACGTCCAGGTTGAATAATGAGCTCCCATAACAAAAATAACAAACAGTACTTGATGTGTTCTATATGGAAGGAGGGTGAAACAATCTTTTCCTGTCTGTCCCATTTTAGTAAGTCTCAGTACTGGCACAGTGTTTTCCTTAGAAGGTGGAGTTAAATATCCTAAAATGTATATAGCAATGAAAACAAAACAACTTTTAACAAAAATTCTCAGTTATGGGCACTAAAGGTACAGCTGAGTAAAGTATCAGTTGAAGAAAGTGCTAGTGCATGAGATCTTGAATCCAACCTCTCTTTCATAAGCAAGGAAATTAAGCAGGGGTAGCAAGTATTTTAAAAACAGCTTTCTGAGGGACCAGCTACATACTGGGAAACTCTAGAACAAAACAGACTACCCATCCTTCAAAAGTCTGGGAAATGAAGCTTTTCACAAGAGCAGGAGGTCAGACCATGCCCATCCCTTGTATTCTCAGTTGGGGGCCTGGCCTGCAGTTGTTACTGTGTGTTACTAAGGGCAGAGATACACGCCATCACCCACCATCCATCACGGAAACTGCTGAACCTCATTAGGGCCCTTTATTTCCACAAGCAACTCATGAAAAGTCTACATACAAAACAGCAATTTCTGGTAAAAACAACGTAAGCAGTGACAGTCGGCCCAAGGACCCAGATTTCTCTCAAGTACAGCAAAGATGGGTTTTTATTTTTGATCTGGGGGAAAAAAAATTGTAACCCATTTATCAGCTGCTTGTCACAGCCATATGGTTTTGAGTAATTAGAGTATCCACTGAGCTCCCTGGCACAAATGAACTGTAAAATGTACAGCAGAGTAACAAAATAAATGTCAGTGCTCAAGAGAGCTATTAAAAATGAAACAAGTGCATTTCTTATTAAAACTATTTGTGGGGACATTAAGCGATCTTTCAGTGAGGATTTAGAATGTATTTTGAAGATGGATCATTTTCCTAGATACTCATCAACTACCTGTGTTGAACTTGCCCTCTTATCCTGAGAGTCTGGTTCCTGAACCAGTGGGGCAGAGTCTAGGAATCTTCAGTTAAATAAAACCACAACCCTGTGATGCACATATACGGCCAATACCGAGCAACGCTGACGCTGAATTAGAGAGCAGAACCAGTTTTAGAATCTAGACATTGCGAGGTTGTAATATTTTACTAGCAGCATATAAACACTTCTCCCTGCCTTCTGTAGAAAAAAATAAGCATGTGATCAGATTACACAAAAATTCACTTGAAATTATGAAGACCACTGGTTAAAAATAAGCTGGTCAGAACACAGTGACATACTGGATTGTCCTGGGTGCTGGCCCCTATGCTAATGTCCAGAGTCATTAAAGGCATCGGTTTTTAATCAGCATAATCGATGCACTCCCAACTCAGTTAATCTATATTTTGTGTTGTGCTTTAAAACTTAGCAACAGCTATGGAATCTTTTGATTTTCTGAATAACTCCGCAAAGAAGGCAGAACAGAAATAGCCATTTTTAAAATGGGGAAATTTGTCCTGGCTAAATATAGTGCTTATTAAATATGTAGAGAGTGCCAGAAATTGTGCGTGTCCTGGGTCTTCACAAAAGCCAGATGGGGTGTCCGTTTTGGGAAAATGTCTGGTCTAAGCGGGAAATCCGAGAGAACTGTAATAAATGCAGCAGAAGAAAAAAAATGCAGGGCTATAAGGTAAGCACTAAGGTAAGCACCAGTCTAGAAGTGAGAGGGTTGTACTCATCTGAGGCTTTCTAAAGGAGAGGACACTAGACTAGCTGACGAGCAAAGCCCCCTCTCCTGCTTCAGTTCATTCATTGCAAAGTTGAGACGGCAGCACTTCCAGGTCACAGCCAGTATGAGGAGGATTTAGTTAACTTTAAAAATGCTTAGAGGATGCCTGGCAAGTTACACAGGCCAAGTTAGCTATCGCTGTTATTTTATACCTCGCAAATTTGAAGCCAGTTGAATGTAACATTCTAATAAAAAGTTAATTACAGGCATACCCAGGGCAGTAGCAGTTAAGTCCACTGCCTCCAGCTGAGCAAAGTCCACATACATCTCAAGAACTCAGGTTCATGTCCTGGGGTCAGAAAAAACAACCAAGATGAACAACTACATAAAATGAATGCTGCTTCCTACTCTTTGTCTGCCTGCCAGCCTACTCGTCTTCACTCTTGTCTGCACCTTTCCTTTAGGGGGAAAAAAAAAAAAACAGAAAAAATGCATGTTTCATTCTAGCAGACATATAGAGATTCAAAAACTAGAATGGGATGTGAAAGTTAAACTTTCAATAAAATTCTAAGTCAATTTTGTCATTTAACTGCAATCTGACTGTAATATTAATCTCATTTTGAAAAAGAGGCATGAATCAGGAATAAGCCAAACTTTCAAACTTTAAAAGGTTTGGAACGAGTTAACGATAACTTAGGAAGTTCATGGATGGAATGATATTACAGAAAGCCTAAAGCTAAAAAAGAAATTCTGGAGTAAATTCTGGAGAAATTCTTACATGGAATTGATTGCTGTAGAAGTTAGGGTCTCGAAAAGCACGAATCTCACCACCATTACTACATCAAATAGCCACGCTTGGCAGGGCGTGTTTGAATACTGCAAAGGTGCTAATAGAAGCAACTGGGCATTGGGAGTCCAACCTGGGGACGCTCTTGGCTGAGCCACTTACTGGCGGTGTGACTGCGGGCACATTACTCACATTATCTAGATCTCAATGTCCCCATTTATGAAAAGACAGTACTTACTGCACTGCTAGAAAAACGGAACAAAAAAATTTGGATGGCAGGCTTGATACATCCAATCCTTTCATTTGAGGGAATTCAATACAGATTTTGTCTTGAATAGAAATGGTTCTGTTTTCTTCATCATGACTTAAAGTGGCCACACCACTAATTGCATATGTAACGTTCAGATGGTAAATATTTACTAGGTTACTCAAATGGGTTATTTGCTGAGTATTTGGCAAGAGAACCTGTTTAAAAGCACGTTTCAAAGCTAGAGTGAAACATGAAAAGTTTGATTCTTTGACAGGAAAACTGAAGAGTATTGGTTAACCCCAAATTTGCTGAAATCTCCAACTTATTTATGGAAATACTGGATGCCATGTTTTCCTGCCAGGAATTGAAGAACTGGGTGTTGAAACATTTGTGGAAAACAGATGTGGCATTGTATGACATTGGCACCCGATGTCCTGGGAAGCACCAGATGCAGAGTTTGGCCAGATACAGAACCCAGAGACTGTCAAGCCACCTCCCACGTCCTGCTCCCTCTCTGCATCGCACAACCAATAGCCCTGTGGGGGCGATTTAAATTCTGTTCGAAGTTCATTCCCATGACAGCCACCGGGGAACATTATGTTGGAGGGATAAGAGGGAATGAGATTCTGCTGTTATACTCTGATTTGAGAACATTCGATCAAGTGAATTTAGGTAGTTAAAACCTCAGTGCTACAATTATCATGACATGGATACACAAACCCACCCAGTCAGACATCTGGTGGAAATGAATTCACTAATATTAACATTAAAAAAAATTCATCAGGAAAAGATAGGAGGCTGGCCATCAGGACAAAACAGCAAATGGAAACTAAAGCCAATTATCTTAAATTCACCTCACATGCATTTTCAGAAATTCTGTTCAACTAGCAACACCACATATATAGCACTACACGAACTTCAATGTACCTTCATAAGTATCTCATTTAAAATTTAAAAAATACTGGCATCTCTGTACATCCACACACCATTTTATAGTCATTTTTTAAATACAGAAAAAACTATAAGCTTCGAACTTAGGAAACATTTTAAATATATAAGCAAAAAAATTTCATTGTATTGAAGGAACACTACTATATCATAAGATTATGAGAGTGTAAGGCGTGTATCATTATAAATTAACGTCTGTATACATTACCATCTGTTACCATCCACGGTTCAATTTTCACAACAAAAATTAACTGAAATACTGAAAGTAACCAATAGCTAAAAGTCACCTATATGACATGAAGATTAATATCTGTTTATGACATGCTTAGAGACATTGTCAGAAAAGACAACAGAATCCAATAAAGAAAATGAAAAGAGTTCATAATAAAAAATGTAAGATAAATAAAAAAATTAATCTCCAGTCAAAAAGTTAGAAGTGAACATGAATCCAACACTTTCTTGCTACAAAGGATTACTGTCAGCTACTTTCCTGGTATTTCTGAAGACAGAGCAGTGAATAAAACAAATACATCACTCACTTGGGAATACACAAACTATGTTTCTGAGGTGAAAATGAAATGGATACCCTCTATTCAAGTCACTAAAAGTAAGCACCTGTTTGGAAAGGGTGATAAGAATTCTTGCACCCCCAAAAAAATGTAAAAGGAAGAAAGGGGAATGTCTTTTCATTTTGATGGAAGTTTCTTTAGCTGTGCAGAAAACGTTTAGCTTAAAAAAAAATAAGCTTTTCAACTAGAAGACCAAATTAGTAGTTACCAGAAGAGAAGGAAGTGAATCAGTTGGCTACAAGGGTGAAGGATGGCATTGGACTCCCAGTGGCAAACTGAATGAAGTATATACAGACTCTGATTATAATCATAATGATCAACACTTGCAATTCATTTAATTTTATAATGCAATGTTACTTCAATGATTTTTAAAGCAAAAGGCTATATGCAAAGGCTATAGGTAATCTCATTTATCACTAATGCTTCCCCTAAAAAAGATAAGATCCTGAAGAGCGAGGATTATTGGGGCTAATAACCACTGTCCACTCATGCCTAGAACAGTGGCAAAAATGTAAAAGATACCAAATAAACATTAAAATTGATGAAGTGCATAAATACAGTGAACTATAGTATAACCTAAACAAACTCAATTACACAGTTCATTTTATACCAAGTTGAAGTAAAAATGTAGAAAAATAATATACTGCAGGTATATAAAGCACAAGAAGACACAAGAAATAGAATATGCTAAAATTAAATACATTGTGAGTGGACTGGGGTGGGATGAGGGTGAAGCTGTGAGATGCAAATATTTAAAGGGATGGCATCTAATTTATTTGATGATAATATCTACGTTTTACAACAGAAAATTAGTAAATAATTTTAGTGCCAGCTATCTCAGGCCAGTGTGTTTTATGGTTACAGATCTTACATTCAAACCTTTAATCCATTCTGAATTATTTTTTGCATATGGTGGAGCAACCCGGTGGAGTATCAACTGCCTCTGAAGGCAGACACAGGACACGTACCCCTGGGGTTTCAGTCCCAGGTCCTGGGGGGCGGGGGCGACAACCAGTTTGAACAATTAAAAAAATAAAATAAAAAGCTTTTTAAAAATTAAATCTGGAGTTAGAGAGTTAGGATTTTTTGGTTTCTATTTCTATTTTTACAATAGCATTTTTTTTTTTTTAAGGAAAGGTACAAGCAGTAATGAAGGACAGTCAAGGTAGACAGGCAGGTAGGAAAGGAGAGAAAGGAGGAGGAAGCATTTTATTCACTCCAGTTGCTCACTGTGTTTGCTGCTGGGCGGCAGGTGCAAACCTGGGTTCAGGGATGTACGTGGACTATGCTGAACCTCTACTCCACCAGGATGTGGCCAGAGTAATATTTTAAGAGACTGTACTTACCCCACTCTTAGCTCCTTTGTCATAAAGTAATTATCCATATAAATGTGGGCTTACTTATGGGCTCCTAATTTCATCCCATTGAACTATTTATCAGTTTTTATTGCAACACCATACTGATTTGATTACTACTGATTGCATTACAGTGTGAAGTCAGGGAGTACGATATCTTCATTTTTATTCTTTCTCCTCAGGATAGTTTTTGTTTGTCAGTCTTTTGTAGTTCCAAGTAAATTTCATGATTTTTTTTTTTGTTGTTCTATTTATCTGAAGAATATTATGCGAATTTTGTTGGGGATAGCATTATCTCTGTATAATTCTTTGGTAAAAATGTTCATTTTAACAATGCCAACTTATTCCAAGCTATAAGCATGGAACATCCTCCCATCTCTGTGTGCTTTTTCTTTTATTTAACAATGTCTTATAGTTTTCAGTGTATAAGTCTTTTCATTCTTTTGTCAAATGTATTCCAAGATATATCATTCTTTTTAATGCAACTGACATTGGTCTAAGTGGTGTCTTAGAGAACTCAACTTTGTCAAATGAAACAAGTCCAAAATAAACAAATGAGAACTGTATTAAACTAAAACACTTATGTACAGCAAAAGAAATCATCAATAAAACAAAGAAACATCCTACTGAATGGGAGAAAATATTGGTACGTAACATATCTAAGAAGCGGTTAACATCAAAAATATAAAGAACTAGCACAATTCAATAGCAGAAAAAAATGTCCAATAAAAATGAACAGAAAATGTAAATAGACACTTCTCTAAAGATATATAGATGGCCAACAGGTAAATGAAAAGATGTTATTCCTCACTTGTTATTATGGAAATGTAAATCAAAACAAGATATCACCTCACACCTGTGAGAATGGCTATTATTTAAAAGACCAAAAACAACAAGTGTTGTTGAGCAAATAGGCAAATTGGAACATTCATACACAGTTGGTGGAAGTGTAATTGGTGCAATTATTATGGAAAGTAGTATGAAAAACCTAAAAAAGTTAGAAATAGAAATTCTATATATTCTCATTATCCCAATGCTGGATATTTACCCTGAAAAACACTAATTCAAAGAGATTTACACTACCATTTCATTGCAGTATTTATGGTTGCTAAGAGCTAGAAACAGAGTAAATGCTGACTGACACATACGTGGAAAATGAGAAGGAATATATACATAAAATGGAATACTATTCAGCCATCAAAAAGGATGAAATATTGACATGTGCGACAACATGGATGAACCTAAAGGAAATTATGCTCAGATATAACTCAGGAGGATAAAAACACAAATCATATTATTTCACTAACATATGACAGAGAAATCAAACAGAAATGAACCAAATCAAATAAAAAATAAACTTTCAGTCTATAAGACAAAACTGGCCACCAGAAAGAAAGGGAGAGTGGGTGAACAAATCAGGTTAAAGGGTCAAATATAAGTGAAGGAAAGAATTAGATTATTTGTGGTAAACTTAATATATATAATGTTGATTTACCATGATGCACACCTTAAACCTATATAACATTATGATGCAATGTTCCTTCAATTAAATAAAAAGAATTTGCTATCTTCCTCTCTAACAAAAGTATTCACATATCTCTTCATAGCTGTGTTTCATTCTTTCAGTCTTTCTAAAAAGAAAAAAAAAGGAGGGGAAGTCCTCTAATATTCCCAAGGCATTTCTCCTACTCAACCAAGAGCTACTTCATCTTTCAGTTCCTACAATCTGATAATGAGTGAATGGGAAAGGAAGAGATGGAAAAGTGAATCTGCAAACAAAATCATTAATAAAAGAAAAAAGCCCACTTTCATTTCAAGTTAGACCTGTCAGCTGGCATCTCCTTTGCTATCATCATGATACATCTATTAAAAATAAGGAATTTCAAAAATAAAGGCAATAATTATGACAGTCTGTTCCAACAGTGATTTTAATTTAAAAAATGTAAGCTATTAATTCAGTAGAACAATCAAGAGCAATGAAAGATCTATGAATCAAGTATTTGTAAGATGCTTGACATGGAATCTTAAAGACACTGAAAACAGAGAAAAATCTCTAGAAAATATAAATAATAATCTACAAAATTAAAATATATTTCCAAACATTCAGAGTTAAAGGAACTTGTGGGAAATAACTGTTTTAAATAGTTCTTCAAATGCTTTCCTCTATGTTGACTTTGTAAATGGATTTTTAATTTCTCCAATAGAGCATACGCTGGTAATAAAAGTGTGTTCAGAAAAAGGAATTACATAGCTAGGGCAGAATTTATATGCCGAAAAATGAAAATTTTATATGACTATCTTGAGATTTTAGCCAAATATACCAATAGCTACATACAAGATAGGAACAGTTTTGCAAAACTTAAAAATGCACTGCTACATTTAATAAGCTTTTTAAGTTTCCAGTTAAATGTTTGTATGTTTCAAATGTTCAGTCAGGAAAGTGATACACTTCCAAATAAAAGTTAATCATAAAAGACTGTAACAGTCCCAAGTTCAGGAATAAAATAGAAACACTAATTTCAATAATGTAGTTGAAGGCAATTTTACATATTTTCTAACATCAAAAATATCTTGTTCTTAATCTGGATGCTTACTAATTTTAAGAAAGGAAAATACCTCAGAGCGGTTCTTTGCTCTGTGTGGTTTGGGATCATCTGTCATTCAATCATCTTGTATACTTCAAACAAATGCAGATTTTCAACACCCCATATCTCCAGAAATTCTCAGTCAATGGGGCTTAGAATGAGCCCAGATAGCCGTAATTTTAAAATGCAACTGAAGTGATGGTCTTAGAGATAGTAATGCATCTCCCTGCCATCCAAGAAGCCATTTAAAACTAAAGAAATTATATTACCCAAGTCAATTATTAGCAAAATAAGAATAAAAACCCAGAAAAACTACCTATCAATCAGTTCAATCTTCTTTGTTCTAAAAAGAACTTCGAAACTTCCATTTAATAGCTCAACATATACCGTAACAGCTTTTCTTCAACCTTTATTCACTATCTGTTTACTCTTTCTGGAGTGACAACCAAAGGTAATTATCAAAACTACGCAGTTAGAAGCAAGAAAAATGGAAAAAAGTTTATACCATCTTAAGTGGCACAGTTCAAATTTCTTTGTTTTATTCTTTTTATGCTTAAGTTATCTGGGCAATGAATTCACTCAATTAAAATAAAAATAACAGAGCTTTGGTGCAAGACACTAAATTTTATGCAATAAAATTTAACATAGAGATGTCACTCTAACACCTCTTACATTTTTATGATGAGTAGATTTTTTTCCCAACCTATTTAATATAACCACAGGCATACTTGATGTATAAGACTATTCAAAGTTGATTCAAAGTATATTACTATCTTTCAGTGCTTTTCTTAAAACATTAACTTAAAGCCCTCTGCATTCAGGAGAAAGATTCCTTAGTATGTCACTGAAGATCTTCACAAAATTCGCTGAGGAAATCAATGGGCAACTTTTCTCTGGAGAGAAAAGCATACACCAGGTTGTAATAGTACATACATCTGAATGGTATCTTAGGATCGTCTAAACATTCCTAATTTTCCTAATTTTTCCATTCAGTCTTGAGCCAACTAATTTAAGACCTGACTCAAGACTGAGTCTCTTAAGACTTGGTTCCACATAATAAAATGCAATTTTTTTAAATAAATATATACACAAGCTATAATAGCATGTACTCCTTAAAAAGGATATATCCTTATATATATATTTATATATAAAATGTTATATATATAATATTAACATATTATATAAATGCCCATATAAATGTATACAAAAGTAATTCAAACACACATACATGAAAATTGACTTATGTCTCAAAGATGAGGCGTCAAGCATTAAAATTTTAATTTCTAAGGAGAATATAATCATTGTGTACACAAAAGTGTTTTTAATTGCTAGACGTCATTAGACATCCATTACTGCACCTCTCTAGCAGTCCTACACAAGTCTAATAAAGCACGGAGGTCACCAGCCAGCAAAAACACTTCGTTTTTCCTCATTGAAGAAAGGACTGTGTCCTCCTCAGTAAGTACATCATTTAACATCATTTTTAGAGTGACTGGCACGGTATACAATGTTATTGAATGCACACTCTGAACTGCCTAGGCGACTAAACTCATCAAGGAAAGAATCTTTAGGCTATTTCTAAAAGGTCACAAGACAGAAATTTTCTTTTCAACATACACTTTAAAAAGACGGTTTTGCTATAGTAGCTAAGAAGCTATGCTTATAAAGTTCAGTTTTAAATTAAACTCTGCATGATGAACTGTAATCCTTTAACAAGTTACTTAATCCTCACTTTCCTCATCTATAAAATATGGATGAGAATATCCTTCTTCTCTATGTGTAGAGAAGATGAAAAAGAGAATGTTTATAAATTAATCAGCACAATACCTGCTTCTCAACAAATGTCAGTTTACAATTTTTATGCCTAATTACTAATATTAAAGCAATACATAAAATTTTGCTAATCCAAAAATATTAATAAAACTTTCAAAACACCTATTTCATTTCATGAAAATAAGAAACTCAGACAGCCTAGCTTATGTAAGGGATGAAACTAATAATTTGAAGTACATCTGTGTAAGTAAAAAAATGCATACCTCAATTAATTTGGCAGAATAACATCCATACTGATACATGTAAATTATGCATTTTTAACCTCCATCCCAATAAGAAAAGTTTTAATCGTCTTACTTCACAGTCTGAAAATGTTCATATTCAGTTCGTACACATTATTAAGCTGTACATCACTATTCTTCTTGAGGAATATGCTAACTATCCAAGTTATTAGCATGCCAGCATTTGCTCAATGATGCCTTCCACAGTTAATTGGCTAAGAAATGTTATCCGCAAAAAAATGCAATGAATAAGTTCACACTGAAGTTCAGAGGATTCCGTGGTAAAGACTGACAGTTAAATTCCACAACACTCCTGTTTATTTTAGATTGATATCTTTATTTTTCATTATGAGAAGAGAAAGCATTTGAACTTAACCTTATCATAACCCAATATAATCAAACACAAAATTAGTTTATCTTAGATCATATGCCCAAAGCACACTGTTTAATGCCATAATTAAGCATCTAAGGTATTCTATGCTAAAAGGTTAAATATAAATACATTCCCAAAAAGAGGTATGGAAAGGATTTTCTTATACATATTAAACAGATATGTTAAAGAAAGGGAAGTGCACAGAATCTAATGAAGTTATTAAAATTTGTCAAACATCTAATGAAACTAAAACTTTATTTTAACATCCATCTCCTCAAAACATTTAAATTTTCTATTGAGTCCATTGATATTAACCTAACTTTTACGTTAACAAATCAAACGTACTTAATTCTTTTACATATTTGTATTGGGTGTATCAATTGCTTAACACTACTAAATTATTCCCTCTATAAGGAACATGTATCTGATGCAAAATTTTTTTTGTTACTCAACATGCTATAAACTCAAGAAAATAATGTTATTTGTACCTACTCTTTAATTCCCTATCACAAAACAAACACAACAGGTGCAGAACTGGTCCTGTTTCATCAACAGTGGTAATGGTAAACTTGTTTTTATTCTCTCACGTAGTTTAATATTACTTCAGTTAAGGACTACTTTTCGAAAATTATTTTCAATGAATTTATTTCCTCAAGTTTCGTAAAAGGTGACATCCAGTCACAAATTTGATATTGATAACTATCTTGTTACTGGAGGAACTGAGAATTCAACAAAAAAACTATCATATTTAGTAGAATGCTCACGGCAAAAACAAGACTTTATGAGTAAAAACACTTAATAAATCTAACAACAAAGACAGCTGTTAATGCGATCAAGGAACAGCAGTTTGAAATTACTGAAACATAGCTCACCTGTTCGTTTTTGCAAAGCCACACACTGTTTCCACTTAACACAGTGAAAATTTTGGCTTTATAGCCTCTTAGTTCAAGATATCCACATTTATCAGGTACAACCACTGCTGGAGACTGCGAGGAAAGGGATTGCGATTTCAACGCATTTAACAGTATGCTGATCCAGTCATTTCTCTCCTCTGAAACAAAGACAGGAGAAAATACATACATCCATACTTGTATAAACACAGCAATGTGGACAAGCAGCTCTGTAACAAATAACTTATAGATTCTTTTCCCCAATCACAATCTAAACGCTATTGCAGGCAGGACCAATGGTCCAATTCTGTAAGGGAAAAGAAATACAAACTTTAATCCTCAGTTGCTGACTTTGCCCAGGAACTTACTAAAAATTGCAAAATCTCAAGCTCCACACCAGGCCTATTGAATCAGATTCTTCACTGTAAGAAGATTTCAGGATGACCTATACCTAATGTTTAAACCTAATGTTTAAGAAGCATTCTTTTAGATTACCCATCAGCACACTACTACCAAACAGTTAACAGATTGTACTTGGCAATTTAGTCACTTAAGTGCTCAGACAATCTTAACGTCAGTCACTTGGAACCTACTCAAGGCGATGCTTACCTTGATATTCTCATCTAGTCATCTTATCCTGTCACAACAGGATTTCATCTTATAAGTTAAAACTTGGTTCTCTTTCCACAAAAAGTAAATGACCTTCAACTATGTATAACACAGTTATAGGAATTTGATCTAGCCTCCAAAGAGCAATCAAAGCTATAAGTAAAGTTAGATATGAACACATAAAGGAACATAGGTACTAAAATGTCATACAAATGGTATCAAATAGTATATAACTCAAATCAATGAGGATAAGTGATTTGTTGAAGGTCATACAGCAAGTTAATATTAACATTAGGAGAATCAAGTGTTTTAACTCTCAATTGTTCTGGGCACTATTGAAAAGGGATACAAGTAATATTTGTGGCAGGTCTTGAGCGTGAGGACAATTCAGAAAACAAGACTGGAGCCTGCTGGGAGGGAGAAGCAGAACAGCACCCTCAAGAGAGGAAAACACAAGAAGATATGCAAAAAGAACCAACATCTGTTCAGGGGCTAACTCAGAGATGAGCAAAGTGGTCATTGTGAACTCACAAGATGACGAAAAATATGGCTACAGACTCTGCAGGGACTGTGAAAGGAAATCGATCTTTATTGTGGAGGCAAAGGCAAACCATTTCAGGATTCTTACCAAGGAAGGAATTCTTAAGCAGGGCTAGATCTTTAGGGCAGTGATGGGCCAAACTGGAAGCCTGGAAGTCCAGAATAAGGTAACAGAGATTTAAAGCACAATGAAATGGAACAAAAGAACATGTGAACCAAAGAACAAAAGTCAAGGCATTAAAGACGATTAGAAATCTTAGCTGAGATTTTGAATGTGTCTGATAGGTGTTCACAAAAAAATAGTCAGAATTACTTAGAAAAGGTAGTTTGATAGAGAACTGGATGAAGGTAAGAGTTCTATTTTACTAATGGACTCCCCTAAGGTTTTCAGTGCCTTGGCCTGAAAATTGAGGCATCTAATAGCACCATTATGAGTGAAAGGAACCTATATAAATAAAGCCCCAGGAAGTGGATAAATGTATAATGGAAAAAGAAAGGAAATAGACAAACTCTGTATGGTGGCAATATAGGCTAGAAAGAAACAAATGGAGAAGTGGCTACTAAGCAAAAGAAAACAAATAACAGATTCTAAGTAGGAAATTTTTTCAAAAAAAAAGAAGGGGAGGGAAAAAATAGACGGGGTCCCTATTTGGGAAACTGGCTAGTATCTCAGATCTTCTAATGCAGGACTGGCCAGAATAACTTCATTGTGGATTGAAACAAATCTCCATTTAGACTTCCTCACATTCTAACATGAATTCAAACTTAAGGAGCCCATTTTTAAATGATCTCCATTTTTGCTCACTTTCAAAACTACTCAAAACATCTGTATCTTTAATGACCAAGTCCAAAGTTTTTACTAAAAACTCATTCAACAATTTTTTTTTTTTTTAATTACAGGGACTACGTTATCTCCAGGTAGTCGTCCTTGTTCCCCCATATGAAGGTAAAAAAAATTTTAATTTCCCTAGCATCATTATAAACAAAAAGATATGAACATATGAAGGTAACTAGGTCAATGTCTATAGCAGCAGCTACTCTGCATTTCATTTCTATGTAAACAAATCCAGACTGCACTAATTTATTACATTTTCCCTAACAGCAACAAACCTTGCACTTAACTTGGTTATTACCTGAGATCATTAGCTTCACACAAGCTATTCCTGCCAAGTAAATGATATGTAATATGTTTTGTTTGTGGTAATCCACATAAATCACTGAGTTTGAAATGTAGGTCATAATTTTATTAACTGAGCCAAAATATTTGCAGCTTCTAGATTTACTTCTCAAGAAATAATGTGAAAACAGCAATTCAATCTGTTGAACTTATGTATATTATGGCTACATTAAGAACAGAAAACAGTAACATTCAATGCATTCTTAATCACCAACGCCAATGGAAGAGGTAAAAAGTGATAGAGCTCATTCCAACACAACACAGCAGACAGCAGGAGTCACCGGGATTTGGCTGTGCTGTGTGCATCCTTAGATATGAAAACTGGGTTTTGATAGTCTTGATACCCTAAAACAAGTAATGATTTCCTCTTATGCAAAGTGTCCCGAGCTAAGCTAGATATTATGCTAGCTGTAGTCTCCTCTTCATACCAATATACTTTGATTCTCTACAATAACAAATATTTACTGAGTACCGTCTTGATATAAGCGCTGTGCTAAGCACTGTTCCTTCTGAGAATATCTTCCGATCTACATATGGCTTTGCTCAAAGTAGAACATTCCAAGTTGGAGAAGAAAATGCAGAGCAGGGGATACAAAAGCAAGTCTTTAAATTGTTACATCTTTGTGATTCTGTTAGAATGTAAGTGAAAAACAAGAGCAATTCCCTCCAACCTCAAATTAGTTCTTGAGGTTTTCAGGAATGCCAGTTATAGCATAATAATCACAAAAGGACGTTAAGAAATCAATAGAAGAGATTTAGTATTCTCTCTACCTCTGGATTTAACAGTAGTCACATCCATTAGTAAAGGATTGATTACACTTTGGATTATTCCATAAGGGTCATTTACAAACATATTAACAGAATCTAAAAAAGATTAGATGGATACAATTTTGATATGACAGATAACTCTAACTAAAGATTCCTAAATGTAACCGATAATCAGTATATGGAAAGGAAGTATTACACATCAGGGGTGCTCTTGAACTGTTTACTCATCCAAATATTTACTGAGTCCGACTATCTTCCAAGGATTGCAGTAGTGAACTGGAGAGATCTATCCTTACTCTCTTGGTGTTTACTCTACTGTAAAAGGAGGAAGGCAACAAAATGAAGAAATACACACTGTAGTGAAAAGTTCAAGGGGATAAACATGAAGCACAAGATGAGGGCCAGGGAGGTACTACTTTACATGGGCAAATAGAAAAAGCAGCAGAAAGGAAGGGAGAGATAAACAAAAGCCTAAAGACAACAGAAGTGATGGAGCAAGTCAGGAGGATGGCTGAAGGAAGAGCGTTCCAGGGAAATCAAGCAGCGAGTGTCAAGGACCCAAAGACACAACAGGTTTCACACATTCATGCGGGCGGGCTTGTGTTGCTGAAATGTAGTGAGGGAGGGAGCACAAAAGGAAGCAGGGACATTTGGGAGAATGGAAGACTTAGAAAATCTATGGGGAAAAAAAATGCCAAACTAATCCTATCTCAGCAGTGCCGGCAGCCAGTGCCAGCAGCTTAAACAGTGAGGCCAGGTTCAAGGCCCACGCAGGGCAGCGGCTGCAAGCAGGTCATTCAAAACCTTTCCACCGAAAAACGAAGAATTCGTCTCTGTTAAGATATAAAAACCATTTCCCCTTTCTGTTCTAAATGCTGATCTTGCTTCTTGATTAGATTAAATCAAAGCTTCGTTCTTCACACTTAAAAGTTTATTAAGGCAAAGTTTTCATAAACCACAATGACTGATTTCTCAGTTTCTACAAAATAAAAAATATTATGATTTTGAATATGTGGAAAGAGAAAAAACATTAATAAAAGATATTTAGTGTCTTATTGAAGGTTTCACATTAAATATATACATACATAAAATGCACACACATAAACGTATCTCTACACACTTAACTTTTTAAAAAAGTGCATTGAAACTATGCAAAAATAACTTGGAATGAAAATAACTTATTCAGTACTTCCATGTGTCTAAAGTCTTAGTTTTTAAGGAAACAGTAATTTTATGCTTCTAAAAATTAAAGAATAAAAACTTAAATAGTATATCCCAATGCTGACGAGATACTTGCTTACATCACAGATATGAACTACAGATCACAGGATTTATTGGTCAATTGTGAGTATGTAACTTTTCAACATGTGTAGGTTGATAGATTCAACTTAAATAAAATGCGTCTGTTTAACTTTTAACTGCTGCAAGTAAATATGGCTAAACAGATTTTCACACAAGTTGGAAGCTTCATTTAGTACATCTATGTTAAAATGAAGGCTATGCAGCATATGTGAAATTCACTTTGAGAAGCCAAGGGGAAGGTGAAAAGTCTCTGTGACAGGCAGTCATAGTCCAAGGCGGTGGAAACCAAAGCAGAAGGAGAGAATCGGCATGAATGCCAGAAGACATGAACAGTATCATGTATCTGAAGATACACTGAAAGACAGAACTGTGATTGCAAACACAAGTCTCATAGTAGGTATTTCAACTGTGAACAACTTCTCACTTTCAGGGTAATGAATCCTAAAAAAGTGACTCCTCACATAGACAACTATATATAAAATGTTCTAGGTCAAGAGTTAGCCCATTTTTTGTAAAAGGGCTAGCTAGACAGTCAATATTTGAGACTTTCTGGCCATACAGTCCATATTGCAACGACCCAGTGTGGCCACTGAGATACAAAAGCAGCCATAAGACAACGCGCAAGTAAGAGTGGCTGCAATCTAACAAGATGTTATTTACCAAATCAGCCAATAATTTAATTTAGATTAGCAGCACAGTTTGCTAAACTTTGCTAAACAGAGCCATAGCTTTCAACTTTTGTTTTTAACAGTAAGTAAGAAACAATTTCTGAATCACACATGAGCAATATAAATGATGCACTTTGATATTTCTTATTCTATTTTATGCTTGTTTTTTTGTTTCAGGAGTTTGTTTTTGTTTTTTTTTTTTTCCTCATCAGAAACTAAGTTGATCTCACAATGGGTAGTTTTTATTTGAAAAACGCTCTTCTAGTGTGACTAGCAGCTGAGCTTATTCATTTACTGATTATTCCAAGCAATAATGGAAGCTTTCCAGTAATAGATATTTATTGAATGCTTTCTATGTGCTACATATTGGCATATGTTCTACTAATTGAGCAGTTTAAAAAAAGACAAGCATTGCCCCCACGGCTATGAATACTGCAGTGATTTATTCATATGTGTAAAACAGAATCACTGTGATATATATGTCTCACCAACTATTGTAAAAATGACATATTTAGCAGATTTCTGGCACAGTCAAGTATTTTGTAAGTTTCCATATCACTATTACACAAAGAAGCAGCAAGAAATACTTTTATATGGTGAAAGATTAGACTGTTAGTGGTACACTTAATGCATTATATGCACACTTGTATATGTTGGTTTAAACTTAATGTATTATGTGTACATTTGTATATGCTGATTTACAATGATACACACCTTAAAACTATATAATGTTATGCTGTGACATTTCTTCAATGAAATTAAAAAAAAAATCAAGTTGAAGCGTGATCTGCTGGAGTGGCAGTGAGGTGAACTGCCTCAAAGGGACACAGGCCACGTGCCCTGAGTTCAAGTCCCAGATCCAGAAGGAAAACAACCAGTGTGAGCAACTAAAATAGAAATAAAATGAAAATGCTTCTTTCTCCTTCCCTCTCCCTTCTAGCCTGTCTGCCTGCTTGACTTAATTCCTACCTGGATCTTGCCTTTAAAAGAAAAAAAAGGTGAGTCATAAAAAACACGAAAGTAATTGTTTGCTTTAAAGTGAGTTTAAATCTCACTTGATTAATAAAGATGGCCTTATCTGTATTTTTTTAAAAGTAGTGGGGTTTACAATAAAGACATAGCAAAGAAAACAACAGACATTTTAACTTCCCTGACTGTGTCTCCCCTGACACACAAGCGTGCACCCGTACACACTCACACATGCACACACATGCGCTAAGTCAGAGAAGATTTAAAACCTTAGACTCCATCCATATAATATCTTTAGATCAATGAGATTAGTTTTTATCATTAAATGGTCCAATGAAGGTCATTAGATGTGGTAAAAAGAATTCAAGAAATATTAGATACTCCAAAATCTATATTCAAATGATTACTATGCCTATGTGTCTGTCAAAACCTGCCATATGTAACTTCTATAGGGCGACCTATAAATAGCTGGAAATTGTTTAGCATATTAAATAGCTATTTTTGCATGATCAAAACAGTAGCTAAATGATTATCTCCATAAGAGCAGAGATTTTTGACTACTTTTTCACTATTAAATATACAGAATTTAGATGAGTCCTTTGTCCTTAGACTATCACTAAATATTTGCTGCACTGAAAAAACAGTGAACAAAGCATTCAGAAAACAAGAGTAAATGTAGGTTACTGCAAAGTAATATATTTTAAGTTTTCTTGATACTTCTAGCATAACTGGTTTATTTTCTGATTGGTTAGTAATTAATGCCCATGTTCTTACAGGACTGAAGAAATGACCTTACCTTCTTTCTCTACTCTAAAAACAAAAGTTCTTTGTGTTGTAACAACTTCAAATTTGCTGTCTCCTTGAACTCGTACCGTTGAGATAGCAGAAAGAGGAATTATTCCTTTTGAATACTTCTCCTGTATTGATTAGAGGAAAATATACATAAAGACACATTAAAATGAAATTCTCTTGATGTTACCAAAAAACACAATGGCAAAATATTTACAACTGCTTCTCTTTCACGATTTGCCTCATATTTTTAAATGACACATAGGTTGCATTCACATACACTCAGTATCACAGAAAGGAAAACACTGAATGCCTTTTTCTCATGAGATGTCTTTTAAATTTTCTCTTCATCTGAAATTAAAACTCGGAGAATCAAATAGGAAAAAAAAAAATCATAATTCATAATAGCCTAGTAACATATAGTCCAAAAAAAAGAGCAGCATATTCTTTAGAACAATGTGGTCAAAATGATTTGATGGTGTTTGCAGGCATCTGCTGGCCACAACAGGTACTGTAAAGTGAACCATTTCAAAACTACTGCTATAGCATATTGTTACAAATTACACACAAAAAAATATATCTAAGAAATCAGACTGTGGGATATAAATTCACCATATTATTCAGTGTTCTGATGGTGATCTCAGATTCACAACCACATTACTTTACATTTTATCTCCCAAAGATTATAGAATGAAGACAGATCAATTTGGCTGTTTTCACATAAACCACACACATATTACCATTTTTCTCAAGAAAGTCAGTCTTAAGACTCTTGATCATTTTCTCTATCTTCATTTTCCTGGATGCTCCTAAACCATTTGGCATAATAACCACACAAAATTCAACTATTTATGGGGTAATATTACTGGGGTCCATCTGGAAAATAAAATTCCTATTTGTACATTCAAGGATCCTCAATATAAAATTTTTAAAAAACAGCTAATTAATGGGAGATAAGTTTAAAACCAAGTATAAACCATGACACACAAGAGTACAGAGAGAGGTATACTCAATTCTGCTGACAGGAGGACACAGATGTATTTTACAGACCTGTTCACTTCAGCCTGGCTGGAAGAAACCTTACCAAGTAAGTGGCTGGGAGCCACCCTGGCCAGAAAGACTTAACAGTGGAGTTTAAGAGAAGCCACAGCATAGTCAAAAGCAATGAAGTGGAAAACATATCAGAGTCATATTATGGAGGGTCTTGTACATCAAGAGTGCAGACACATTCTCATGGGGTTTCTTCTAGCTTCCTCTTTCACCACATCCGTGGCACCCTCACTTCTGAGCAGGTTCCAGTGATCTGAAACAACTGATGAAGTAAAGAATGCACTAAACTATAACATTCAGAGAGCAAGTGTGCATTCATATTCCTCCCAGAGAGAAACTCTCACCATCAACGCATATAGATATGTAATATGTATTGTTATTATTAGACAATATTTTAATAATTTACTCTTTTCCATTGCTCTGCTCCATCTTGTATCTGTGACTTTATGTGTCCATCAAAATCCTGTCCATTCTTAACCACCATTCTGTATACCAATGCCATGAAGGCTTTCCTATGTCTCCTCAAGCAGCCAAAATGGAATGATACTTGAACTCTGATTTATGAAGATGAGTGGGCAACTTCATAGATAAAGGAGAGAGATATCAAGATATAAGTACTTAGAAAATAAACATTTCTTCTCTTCACTTTCCAATTTTTGTTTTATCTTCTCTCCCCAAGAAATAAAATCCTTTCTTACTATTTCAACTACCAAGCTTATGCAGAGAATTCTAAAAGCTCTCCCTTCGTTATCCACTCAGTCGCCTCCACTCCCCTACATCATGTCAGCAGGTGCCTGGAACTGTCTAACAGCACCTGAAACCTTAAAATTGCTTATCCCCTGAAAACGGACCTGTTCATTAAGACATCACTCTTCTAGTCCAACAGTCTTAAAGAGAACAATCTTTGACTTGGGATCTTTGTACCCACATGATTTGGGTACAGAGAGTATCCACTGGCCTCCTGCCACTCCCTCTTTCTTGTCACATTAACCTCCGTGGGGTTCCCCACACCTACTGGGGCTCTGCTCTGACCACTGACTCTACATACTCTGCAATGAGTAATCTCCCTACCCATCTTCAGATGGTTACTGTCTCTACTTGCTTCACACTTCTGCAGGAATATGTGCTCTGAAGAAAGCCTTTCTCACCAACCTTTCTCTCAGGACCCTCCTCACCCAGGCAGATAACCTTAATTTAAGTAAATGGCAACTGGTACTTTTCTTCTAGTGAAATAATTACACATTTTTAAAAGGCAACTACTATATTTACCATGTGATCATTTAATATAGTCTCCCTAGATAGACTGTGGGTCAAATACCTATTTTCCTCATCACTTTTCATATAAATATTGCATAAATATTTCTGAACAAATTATATACCCAATTAATAGCAATTCTCCCAAACTATGATAGCTCATTTTTAATATTTTTCTAAATTATATTTTTAAATATGCTAGGCCCGTATGTTAACCTGCACCCTGATAAATTAGTGTCTGGTTTATAGCACACTCTTTTGACTTGCTTCTTAACTTTCAGCCAGTTCTCCTTCTAACTGTTCCTGGATATTATTGCTCAAATGTCATAGCTGGAGAAAATAAAGATTCATGACAAAGATAACAAGATGGGTCTTGAAGTTCACACATGATTTTGATGGATGGCAGTGTCTAAGGAGTTACTGATACAAGAATAAAAACATGGAGGTGAAAATACAAAAACAGACAGCTTCAAGTTTCCTAGACACTGTTGAAAAGGTCATTGCTAGGAAATACCTAAGACTGACTTAACAGAGAATAAAAACAATAAATGCAGGTAGTTTACAGTATCAACAGTAGCCAATACTGGAAAATTAACTCCTTTAACGACTGAGAAACTGAAGAGAATGTCTTCCCACTGTCAGGTAACCTAAGAGGTTGGAAGAGACATCACCTGTGCGGACAATGTAAGAGGACAGAGTAAGGGCTACTGCGGCTGTAAGTCTATAGTAGCTAACACTGGATGGTGAAAATGTCCAAAACACTTATACTTTATCTAGTAGTTGCTTTGCTCTCACATTTTAGTTTTCTTAAGAGGTTATAAAAAGCTATGTTCATAAGGTAATAATTTATTATGCATTGAATAAAGTGTTACCGTTAGTCCATTATCCAATAGAGAAAAATCAAGCAGTCATATAAGAAATTTTTAAAGAGGCGCACCCAGGTGGGGCAGCGGTTAAGTCAAATCACCTCCAAAGGAGCAAGGCACATAACCCTGGGTTTGAATCCTGAGTTGGGGGGTAAACAACCAGTGTGAACAACTAAAGATACTTCCCCTCTCTCTGCCTGTGCGCATGTCTACAAATCTACATTCCTTCCTGCACATAGCTTTTTTAAAAAATTACAAAAAACCTGATATTTAAAAAAAGAAATTAAATAAAAAAAGATTCTCCTTTGTCTACACCCCTTTATTAGAGGCTAAAAAATAAAAGGTCCCTTTAAAAACCAACAACTCACCTCCATGCCTGTAAGTACCTATGGGAAAGAAACAAAAAAATGAAATCCCCAGATATTATCAAAATTTACTTGGTAAGTAAATACCACATTATTTCAGGAGCTTATAAGTCCTCTAATGGTTCCCTTATAATCTACTGTGAGAACCCAAGATAAATTTCATAATTTTTAAGGCTGTAGAGTTGATTTTCCATTTCTCATCCAGCAGCACATGATAAAGACAATGGAGAAAAAGACAAGAAAGAAAAAAAAAACTCAGCGACAACAAGCTCAAACTGACTTGTGCTTTTCAGTGTAAGATTTTCCTTAAGGAAAGAAATGTTAAAGCATCCCTTGAGCCAGTAACACACAGATATGTAGGTCATGTTTGTCATTTATCTACCACTTTCAGACAATGAAATGAGCACAGGGCAATTCTGCCCACAGCTGAGAACGGGGGTGAGTTAGATTTCTTGGCAGGTGATAAGATATGAAGACTACTGGGATGGTGCCATTTTCAGTGATACAATGAAAAAGTCCTTGCAGAGACATGACTGAGCTGCACTGAGGAAAGTGGGAGAAAACTCGGCAAGCAGGCACCTCTGTGCACCAGCTCCTTAAAGTCCCACCACAGGCTCCTCCGTGCACACTTAACACTCAAAAAGACCAGCTGCTCCGTGAGGTCACATCAGCCCTGAAACTGCACACTCAGGGAGAAAGTTCTCCAGCTACACTTAGGCTTTCATTCCGGGGCCTGAAATCCCCTCTTCCAGTTCACCAACCCATCCCTTGTGCTGCAAGAATCACAACAGAAACTTTGCCTCCTTTTAGGAAACAACCATTCTGGTTATTTTGTTGTGATGCTGGAACAAAATCCATCTTTTGGATAGGTAAAGGGATAAATCACCACAGGAAACAACAATTCAAATTTTTAAATATTTGATGTGAAGCTAAGTGATTTATTTCATTTTAATATGAACCTTTTATATCAATTCCGAACTACGACTGCAAAAAAATCATTTATTTGCACCCATATCTGAAAATGTGATAGGTACAGGCACCTATATTATAGCTACAGTTGCAATGAGTTTTTAAAGTACAAAGAGAAAAACAGAGTTGAACACAGATGCTAAACATTCTCTCCCCCAAGTGGAGATACAGATAATAGAATCCACAGTGCCACCAGGCATGGAAGCTAGTCTCACTCTGGAGTAGTTTTTCTTCTGATTTCAATCACCCCAGAGAAGGGCACAGACACTGATAAAAATAAGAGGTCAAATTCCATCCATACAGAAACTATGTGTACCCACCCCAGGCACCAAAACTGTCTCAAAATTCAAATGTTCAAGCAAACTAGAAAAAGTAAGTAAAGCAGAAATCGGTTTTCAAAAAACATTCATTTCATCATCTTGCAAATTTCAAAGAGGTTTGCTATTTTATCTGGATTATGACAGCAAGAATGAACATTTCCCTAAAACTCTGGAGTAGTCACTTAGTGTAACTGTGGTATGCAGCGTATTATGTTACAATGTTACTTTCTGTTTAAAAGTTGACCTGTAACACTGACAAATCAATATATAAAACAAAATCTAAATCTCTATTCAACATCGGCAATACTACACAGAAGAAATTTCTAATGAGAAAATGTTCGGCTATAAACAATAAATAAGAGAATGTGATTAAGTTTTAAACTAGAATCTAAAGAGAATGCATGTGGTTAAAATTATAAAATTTTCTGATTTTAGTTAATTAAAATATGGTGTATTTATTAATTATAACTTTTAAAGGAAACTTTCAAATATGAAGGTAGAAGATTAGTACAAGACTAGCACATTTGTCATCCACTAGATTTCACAACTGTTAACATCTTAAAATTAACTGATTTTCATTAACTAAAAATGTGGCACATCTATTACCACTTTCAAACACAGACACTGAGCTATTAGTGCAATGAACATTCATGTATCCACCACTGGATCTAATAACTGCTAACATCTTAAGCTTTTCTTATCTATGCATGCAAGCAAATATAAATACATATGCATACATATATGTTGTATATGTATTTATTTGTGTATATATTTTTCATATATGATTATAGTGACATGTATGCAACATTTTAAACACATTTGCACATGACACTGTACTCCTAATTATTCCACCTTATATTTCTTAAGAATAAAGGCATTCTCATACATCATGAGGACATGATACAAACAGTATTATGACATAGAAATTCCTTGAATAACATTTCATTCATTTTATTATAAACGTAATGAAAAAAATAAAGAATCCCAGCCACCTAGAACGAAACATTATTCTTTGTTTCCTTAATGTCAAAGCTTCCAAGAACCTATGGATAACATTAAGTGAGTATTTCTTGTCTACTGTAAGTACTTTCCACATAATGGTCAAGATTTCCAATGAGTTCTAACTCTAAGCAACCTTCTGAGGTTCATTCCCTCAATCTTCATCACATATTCTATTCTTTAACCGGAGAAAACCCTTTTTTCACCATACAAGGTTCACACTTTTCCTTCTGAGAGCATGATTGCGATCTCTAGTCTCTCTCTGTACAAACACGTCTCTTCCTTCAAATTCCAGGACAAGGAAATCTTAAGCAGGAAGCCTTCTTTGGTTTCCGACAAGGCCTCCCAAAGTACAAAGTAACCTCTCCTTGTCTTCCCGTGTTCTACTTGTAAAGATTCCTTAGTGTTCTCTCGAATAACGGCAATTTCTCATTCATCTATATTTCATAAATACCAATCCCATGGTCTGTAGAAGACACTCCATAAATAATTGTTAGATGTGCAAGTCAAAAGACAAAAGACAATTAATTGTATGTGTCAAGGAAAAGTTAAATTATGAAATGTGTTTTATCCTATTTTTCATGTAGATAACCCAACTTGCATTCTTAAATACTGAATCACTTGCTTAGTTTACTTAAAGCACACTGTATGTAAAGCAATCTGTGAAAACTGCAAAATGCATTTACCTTTTCATTATTGTAATAAGAAATGCTAAGTCCATCAAATTTCACCCATCTCTTCTGAAACATGCGTTTTCTGCAAAACATATGAAATTGTTATTTTACATTTAATACCATGAACTTAGACATTAAATACATTTGGATATAACTGTTGAATACATTCCCACTGCTGTTAAACAGCAAAGAAAATAAGTCACAGCAATGCATAATTTTAACAGTGGTGCTAAGGAAAACAGTTGCACACAATGACACTTTTTAATCAGTTGACTTAGTTCTTTAAACCAGTAATATTGCTACCAGTGTTATTTATATTTGTAAAGCTAAGCTCAAAGTGGTTAGAAACACTATAGCTGCTCATTTTTCTTAATGCAGAGAATTCTTTTGTCTCTCATTAAAAAATATTATCTTATTTGAACTTAATTTTTGCTTTAGTGCATGAATACATTTTTGCTGAAATAGCAAAGCCTTTTCAACTGGATTTACATAAATTATTTGTGATCAGAGAAATAGAGTATAAAATGTTTACTGACATGAGAAGCAAAATAATGTCGCTTCCTATTTGCTTAAAACATAGAAAACTAGAAGTAATTTCCTACTGAGCTTTAAAGAAAAATACTTTTTTCTGAAGTATAAAACCATTTCTATCTGAACTTGTTTTTGTTTTGTTTCAGTCCCCTACCCTGAAGTCAAAATTCCTAAAAGTTCAGAATATTCTATTTTCTACAGATGGACTGATATAGCCTTTATTCCATTCACCTTTAACACACATAATATACAGAAACTAACTTCCTGTTTTTAAAAATGCCATTTCTAAACATAAAGATAAGGAACAACCATATCTTCCTTTTCCTTTTGTAATTATCTTCCAGGTTGAAGTTAAGGAATTTGTAAAATAATTTCTGTGGTTTTCAGAGAATGTAAAGATAAAAATAGAACTTCAGGAAGTCTGGAGAACTTGACTTGTCTTCTCGGCTATTTCCTAAGTACCACACTCTGTTACTCAAGCGAAATACAGTGAGCCTCCCACACTGATCATTAGTCAATGTATTCTGCTTAAGATATATTTGGACGGGGGGCCCTTGTGGAGTAGTGGTTAGGTCTGCCTCCTTCAGCTGGTACAGTTCAAGTACATTCCAAGGACCTAGGATCACATCCTGGGGGTGGGAGGGGGGGTAGCCAGAATGAATAAATAAAAATGTTTCTTCCTATTCTCTTCCTACCTGCCTACTCACCTTCATTCCTGCTTGAACAGAGAGAGAGAGAGAGAGAGAGAGAGAGAGAGAGAGAGAGAGAGAGAGAGATTTGGAGCAAATCTGACCAATATAGAAAAATTTTGAAGCTAACTGGTGCACATTTTCACATATTAGCACTAAATTCATTATAAAGTAATAAGAACATGGAACGACCTTAATACCATGTAACAACTACCTATCCAGTTTTCTTCCCATCTTCTTCCCTCATCTTCCTGATTCTTTTTAAAGTCTCTTGGACTGTGATGTGTTTCCTTAACACTATGACATCCACAATGTTACAGAATTGTTTTGTTTTTTTTATTTCTTTCACCAACCCAAGGGTTCTTCAAATTGCCAGCATTAAAGGTTAAAAGATAAAGAAATATTATGCAAACAAAATAATTATACATTGAACAAATCAATTACTTTGCATTCATTTGATGTTGATCTCTGTCAGACTTAAAAACAAGTAACATCTCACACAGCAGTAATCTTTCAATCAAGATTTTGTTTAGGAGCCCCACCCACCTTAAACTGTGAATGGTGGTAAATATGTAGTATACCACTGCAATCTTCCATTTTAGAATTTAAAAAGGTCAACATCTGTATAAAACCACATAATGTCCCTCTATTCCTTCTGCTAACTTTTTATCTTGCAGAGTTCCACCTAAACCACTTACAGACATCCCTACCCTGATGAGTCAATCTAGAAGAGACGACAGAATTATTCTTTCAAATCATGCTCTACTATTCCTCATAGCTCTTAACACAATCTCTACATTATTTTTTTACTTGCTTAATGACTCTCCCATACCAATCCTTATGCTTTACAAGAACAAAATCCAAGAATGTTTCATTTTCTACTATATGATCAGTCACTAACACAGACAAACACGGCACTAAGAAAATTAATTTGTTGAGTGAATGAGTGATACAATTAAGCACCATCCCTTTAGAAATACGGGCAAGAAGACAGACAAATAAACCTCAAAGGACCAGCACTCCAATGATCATCATCTTTTAAAAAGAGTTTGGCTAAAAGCAAGTAAGTCTTCTGAAACTGCAAAATTAAATCCCAAGCTTGAAAACCTGCCAAGGCAGCGAGTAAAAAATAGTTTAGAACCTACTTTAACATGCCTTACTTAAAATTATTTAGTTACAGCTACTTGGACTCAAAGATTTCTTAGAAATTTCATCACCATCTGGAATAGAGAGTTTGAGAAATCATGTAGGAGTTTAGATTTCCTGTCCAAAGATAAATGTGAATGGGAAGTGGCAGGGCGGGGCAGACAGCTTAGAAATCAGTCAACCAAAACCTCAGGCTAAGAGAGACACTATTCCTAATATATGCTTCCAATCATTTTAATTTTCTCAACAGGAGACGTTCAATTTTTCAGTCACGTCCATTCAATATTTTAAAAGTGTTAAATCTTTCTGATCTATGGAGGGATTAGTAAAAAAGACAAATACCAGCCACAATAAAACAGAGTAAGAGGCCACATGATGCATCGGCTAAACAAAGAATCACTCTATAGTTGAAGACAGCCACTTTGCAATCCAACCATGAAAACACCTTCTGCTGTCATTCATTCATCAAGTCGGTCATCAAATCAGTAAGCACCAAACTCTGCAGACACTACCCTCCAGCCACACTGCCTCCTTTCTCTAGACCCTATTTTGCCTCATGGTTTTCTTGGATGACATTTTCTCCACTTGGAATACTTCCTGCCTGCTCTTGACATATTAGGCTGGCTCCTAATATGTGAGATTTCACTGATAAGTCATTCACTGTAAGTAGCCATCCCTGACTTACCATATAGATCTTCAGGCTCTCTTAATTTACTGCTCCATTTCTTTACTCAGTGACACTTAGATTTTGTAATTATATATTTGTTATGCTTCATCCATCGCCCAGACCAGATACTAAGATACTTCAGGCAGCAACCATTGCAATTATATATTCATTTTGCTTCATCTATCTCCTATACTAGATATTGACTTGAGTGTAGAAATCATTTCTGTTTTGTTTACCAATGTAAAGCCAGAAACTACCACAGTCCCTGGCATATAAAATGTGCTTAATATTTAGTGAATAAGCAAATGTATTTCTCATTGAAATTTGTTTACTAAAATGTGCATGTATTTATAGATAGAAAATAAACACAATTAAAATATTTTCTTTTTTTGCTGCTGTTTTCAAATACTAAAGATCAAATTTTTATGACAAGGTAAGTTTTGTAAATGACCTTGTTATTCAATAAACATTAAACCTACAGAAAATCTGACACATTCATCATTAATAGCCATGTAATTTTAAAAATACATTTTTAGAGTTAAACATTTTTAAATGCACTTCTTTAAATGCATCCCTTAGTTATGTAGTTAATGATACCATATTGCATATTTGAAAGTTGCTAAGTTGCAGAACTTAAAAGTTTTCATCACAGGCACACAAAATTGTTAACTACATATGGTTATAGATTTTAACTAGACTTATTGGGTGACTATTTCCTTTGCTTACAGTATATACACATATTGAATCATGTTGGCTACATGAAACTAATACAGTATTCTATGTCAATTATATCTCAATTTAAAAAAAATTTCTAAAACTAAATTTATATAAATGTTTATTTTTGCTCATTAAATGTGTAAACATTTAGTTAGCTATTTTATTCATGTGAACTTCAATTGTGAATTGAATTTTATTAAAGGTAAGAACTTAACTTAGATCACTTCTCACATTCCTTTTTTGGCAAAGCTTAACTTGGATTTAAGTAAATCCTAAAATTAATCAAAATTTCAACTAAATATTAAAAGGAAGAACCTGATAAAGACTGTGCTTCTTAATGTCAAAGTACAATTTTAAATTAATAACTATTAGGGAGTACAAAATTTTTTAGAATTACATTTTATGTACAGAGTTAAATGTTTCTCTTATGTATTTATAAAAGCTCACTAGCATACAACTAATTTGAGAGGAACTACATAAAATTAATCTACACTACACACAGAAATTACTGAAATAGTTAAGTATTCCCTGATATAAGATATGCCTTTCTCTTAAATTTATCTTAATTTATAAATAAATGTTAAATTGTAAATGTTGAAAGAGACAAGGTATAAAATACAACGTCACTCTAGACTGTGTTCCTGCTCTCTCAAGACAAAAATTAGATCTAAAATAATGAATTATTATAGAGACTTTAAAACATCAGTCAATATAGAACTTACCTGGCAAAAATATATTGATAATATAAAGAAACTCTTATAGATTGTTTGTTCTAGACACTGTTGCAAATCATATACAAATATTCATTTAATCCTCCAAACAACCCAATGAAATATGTAATAGTATTGTTCCCATTTTACAAATGAAGTCATAGAGGTACTGAGATTATATCAAGGCCCAAGTCACATAAACCCATATATCTGAGTCACATGCAGGCAGACTGATCTCAGATTTCATGCTCTTAACAAACTCTTGCACATGTTAGAACAAAGCACCCTAGATATGCCTTTAAGCAGGGTAACATTTGACCTCTACACATTTTATATATAAGTTCGATTTTATAAAGGGTGTCAGAATTCCTTTGAGTAAAAAGGGAAATTAGACAAGGAACATACTAGCCTAACTTCATTCTATTCTGTTTGTAGGTTTCTGAAGGGAAACATTCTTTTAAGAAGCGTTTTTAGAATAATTTATAAGGCTTGTAGAGTATTATTGCATGGATTTCTATAAAATCTCCCCTTGAGCTTTAGTAGGGCAGGTAGCGTGAAGTTTCAACTGCTTTTATAAAAACAGCCTCACCACCTGGTGTCAGTTTTTGTTGTCTCAAAAGCGTGTATCTTCAAAATTCTTTTTTAACAACAGTATATGTATAAACAAATCTCTTACGAAGTACTCGCACACAGGCACTCCTGTTTAGTTTCATTCTTAAGTGTCAGCAGGGTTTGCTTTTTTAAAAAAATAATTACATCTTTTAAGGTTAAAAAAAAAATCTCCGATGGAAACAATGCATGTGAACCAATGACATTAATTTATATTTTTTAAAAAATCGTGCAACTGGAAAGATGCACTAAGGCAGAAAACACTAAAGCATTAAAGGTAAAAAAAAGCCACAAAATCAAATTCATGGCTTTTAGTAATCATGTAATTTAAATCACTGCAAATATCTTATTCTTAATGATATCTAGGAAAATAGAAACTGACCTTGCTATTCCACATTCATCTGCCTTGTTTACATAATACCAAATAATATATGCATATTTTTATCTTATTCTCTATTCTTAACTACATTCAATATTTTAGAACTACTCTAATTTTCAGAAGTCTAGATTTTTCTTCATTTAATTTCTCATTTTATTTATTTTACCTAATTACACTTTTAAGTCTGAGGCTTTTAAATGATAAAGTATTGGCTATGAATTACTTCATAAAAATATTCAAAGATTTACAACATTTATATAAAATATCAGTACTTTATTCTATGCATGTCCTCAACTTTTAAACCAACATTAAAATGATGGTTGTCAAGATTGTATAAACCAAAATAAACTCAGTTCAAATAAACAAAAACTCAAACTTATCTAAAATCCTAACTTCCATTTTGGTTGAAAACGAGAAAAAATGTCACGTAACATAAAATTTCAGTTGCTAAAAGGACTATTGGAAGTCAAATATAAAGCATAAATAAAGTGTTTTACATGACATGGAATATGAAGTGTTGTTTAAAAAGTTACACTTTTTTTATTTTATGGAGTCATACTAAAAAACAAAAAATAAAGTTCAATATGAAAAAAGCCCACCTCTGCTCCTCCAAAAACCTCAAAGGATTAGCAAATTAAATGAATGTCTGAAAACCAACAGTGAGCAGAAATAGACAACAGAAACACTATTTAAATGCTGGAAAGAAAAAGAAAGGATAGGAATGGATTTAGGAGATTTTCAGAGAGTTAACTGCTATCCCTACAAATGATCAAATTGAGTGGAATACCAATTTACACACAAAAACCTGTCTCAGGAGAAAGGCACCAAGAAATTCTGAAAGTGAATAGGAAAGAAAGGAGATACTGAGAATATGAAGACTCGCTGAAAGAAAAACAAGATGTATGTATACCCTACCCCATTCCATCCCAGAATCCCTCCTTCACCACTGGAAACTGCCTCTCTTCTTCTCAACAGAGGAGTAGAACTCTATATTACCTGAGAAAATCCAATGGTGGGGTCTCTGGACTGGAGATTCAGACATGGCTGAAGGTATGGAACAGTATTACAAACAGAACAAAAGTCTATTCATCAATCTATAAACTCAAAGTCCACTTCCTACTAAAATCTCAAAAAAATCTATTTATAAGACTTATCACCCTTAAGGAGTCATCTAAAAGATACTAATAAGAGGATTCAGCAAGGAAACGTATCAGGAAAAGACCTAGCAAGATCATCTTAACAAGAAAAAATAGTTAGACCCATCCAAGACTGTTACAAAGAGCTTGTTAGAATTTCACTTCAGAATAACAGCCCAAAATTAATTAAAAAAAAAAAAAAAAAAAAAAAAAAAAAAAAAAAAAAAAAAAAAAAAAAAAAAAAAAAAAAAAAAAAAAAAAAAAAAAAAAAAAAAAAAAAAAAAAAAAAAAAAAAAAAAAAAAAAAAAAAAAACTTCAAAGAAAAAAGAACATCCCAAGATAAGCAAAAACACTGAAGAAATCCAAGAAAGTTCCCAGAAATCAAAAAAAAAAAAAAAACAAGGCTACAAACTTATTAGCACCTCAATACTGGAGATCCAAAACCAAATTACCAGGAATTTCAGAAAGCAGCAATGAAAAGTTATTAAAGAAATTAAAAAGTCCTCCTGGAATTGAAAACCGGGTTATATATAAAGTATCAAGAATCAGATTTCCCAGTACTAGTTGAATAATACTAGGGATAAAGAAGACTATGGGCTGTTGATCTAGAGAGAGTATTATTTACAAACAAGATGGCTGAATCATGTTCAATTATCCATAAACATGCTCAGAGTCTCAAAAAATATATACCTCTTAGTATATACCTTTCCTTAGGAAGCTCCCAGGAGCCATGGTTTTACACTCATGAAGAAAGGTAAAGACAGGAGCAATGACAGGAGATCTGAGTAGGACAAAAATATTTAGAGCAAGTTCCAAGGTAATACTCAAAAGGGTGGAAGAATGCTAATAGGCTAAGTGAGCCTCCGGCTAAGGAACAGCCAGCCCAAACTAGTTTTCTTAAGAGAATGGAAGATGGTGAAATTGGTGTGATGTGTATTTTAGTTACTTCACAGATATATACTTCTGAGAAAAAGTGTTTGGATGGATGATTGAATGTTAAGTACATCAAAACTAAGCAAACAAACAAAACCCCACAATTATTGGTTGCAAAGGAAAATGGAAGTCTGCAAATGAAAAGAAAAATGAATCATAACATGCTATAGCTCATATATGAGTAGCATTTACAGGGTCACAGGAATATAAAACTAACTACAGATAAAACCATATAAAATATTTAGATTATATTAAACTATGATAGCTAGGAACTATGTTTATGCTGGGAGGAGGAGGCGGGCTGAAGGAAGTGGTCCTGGACCTGAGGCACAGACGCACCTGTGTACAACAGGGTGGGGAACTGCTCCAGAAAACAAGTCTTAGAGATTCAGGCACTGACTAGAAAATCAGTCACTAGGAATCAAAGCACTGATTTACCACAGGGTCAAGGCCTTCTGGTTTCTATGTTAACTGACTCCCAATCACTGTTTAGGATTTGACCTCTTCTTGCTATGTAGACATTTATCCTTTTCCCTATTTCCCTTTCACCCTGAATACTCTCCCTCCTGGTCCTAGAGCCCAACCTTGCATCTTCTGTAAAATAACTCCAACTAACCCCTGCAATTCATCTCAGAGACTTCAGTACATTCAGATATTTAATGCCCTTTGGCTCCTCCTAACCAGAAAGCATTTCATCTAAAAATATCAGTTAAAATCTTATCCATTTTCTCCAAAAGTCAACTGAACTGCTACTTCTCCTCCCCAGGTCCTTCAAGTAATGTTTTCTCAACCTCTCTATAACCTCCTGATTTTGTACTCTGTGTTCCTTTCTGTACTAATTATTATACTATCTTCTGGCTTTAGTTTTGTGCATTTTTTTTCTAGCCCTAAATAGAAGATTAAAAAATAAAAATAAAAAGGGAAGACATCTTGCTATCTTGCTTATTTTATATTCCTTCAAAAATTCTTAAGTATATTATATCCTCAAATTGCTGAGCTAGTCTCAAGAATTCTACTTCTGCTGTCCCAGGCTCCTGCTGCCATAAAGGCTTCTCCATAGTTAAAAAATTAATGTAATTTTTAAAAAGAGAAATGTAGCTGAGTAAGAAAGTCCTAAAGCTTCTTGTCAAGTAAAATTCAAATTCTTCAAAATACATCATCATTTGTGTAAGTATGCTCAGCGCATTATGCTGAACATACAAATTTCTTTAGAAAACACAAAGTCAAAAGGGTTTCCTTGTTTCTGATATTCTTGAATATTTCGACATGTATTTCTCCTAGAAGGGGTAGAGCACATTCAACCATGCTCTCAATTTGTTACAGCAACTTTGCAAGGATCGTCCCCTGAGTTACATATCAAGCAATTCTGGAATAAATTATATTCACTCTTCCATACTTGCACCTACAGAGATTTTCTGAAAAGCTCAAACTTATTGGTTTATAAATAGGAAAGGAAGAGGAGGGGAGAGGTTTGTTTTTATTTTCAGCCTCAAACTCAAGTGCGTTTCTCCAGACAAGTTTCATCTATTATGCTTTTTTTTTTCTAATCATCTTAACCTGTTAGAAACACCAGTAACAAACTGAAGCACAACATTTTATCAAGTTTCTTTCACACAATTTTTCAAACTGGTAGTCTGAGGTGATATTGTAACTAAATCACTCAAATATTTAGATAATTTTCATACTTGAAGCCCTAATGGAAATATTTCATTATTTCTTTAGCTGCATGATGTCATACAACTATTTTCTTTCCAAATATTGGACTGTTTTCACACACTGTGCATTGATTCAGAACTGGCATTTCCATTTTAAAAATAATCACACGAAATAAATCCAGATTATTAATTTGATTATTTTATTTAATGCCACTCATGACTGAGGACAGTTTCAAACATGCTTTAGAGAAGGACAGCTGACTGTGGCTATTTGATTCTAAACTGCTTTAATAATTCATTTAAGGCTTTAAGGGGGAAACAAAATTATAAAAAGGAACAAGAGTCCAGGCTCTGTTAATGTATACCAAAGCTATCACTGGTACCTACAGATTCTCAACTAGCATTCCACTGAGTTTAGTTTTTATTAAAAAACCCCTATAAATAAAACTAGTTCTTTGAGAAAAGTTAAAAGAAAAAAGGCATCTAATGCTAGGTATTTTGCTGATTCACTCAATAAAAAATACTAAGAGCATCTTCCATGTGCCAGGCAATGACTGAGGATACCGCAGTAAACAAAAGCCAACAGAAACTATAGTCTCCAAGGAGCATATATGAGATAAATAAATCTTATAGCGTCTGAGCCCCACAGAGAAAAAGAAAGTAATTAAGGGAGTGAAGGGACGGCAGGGGAGAGGAACAGTGATCATTTTAAATTTGGTATGAAGGGTCTCACTGCAAAACAGACACAGTAAGAACTTAAGGGCAGGCCAATACAAGTCATGTTGCTCTCCAGGCGAAGAACATTCAAGGCAGAAAAAAATAACAAAAGCAAAGGTCCCCAAAGAGAACTCCTGCTTTTTATTACTTCCATATTTAATAAAATAGAAAGCAGTTTCCGTATTTTGTGATCAGCTTATAATTTTCTAGTTGGGACCCAGGAGAGATGATGAAAACTGGTATAAGATTTTAGCTGGCCATTTAAGGTATTTTATGTCTCTATGGCTCACTCTCTGTGTTTATAAATATAGTTTTATTGAAACATAACATCATTCATTTGTTTATGGATTATCTATTATTAGTTTCATGTTACAACAGCTGAGCTGCTGATCTCCAAAAGGGCTTCGAAAATTCAAATATTTTTCATTCACTCTTTACAGAAAAATAACCTTGTTATGTAATTCAGAATGTCATCTAAAGAGACATATGAAGATGCATTAAAGCTGCATAAGTAAAGAACATGCATCACTTCATCTAATTAACGATCATCTAAAATGCCCTCAGCCACCTACTAAATCTGATTAGAAAAAGGAAGAATGTGGATTTTACTTTTCATATAATAAATATACACTGTGCTTATTAGCCGCTTAAATATATTTCTTTCATGTTGAAACACTATAATCATGAACAGTGTTTTATTTCATGATGATATAACAGGGTCTTTTATTTACTTCCCTATCTCCATTTCATTCTGGTATCCAGGGAGAAACTTTTAAGCCAGAAAACCCAATTATTTTCCCTAAAATGGAAAACCATAAATCCAGAAAACTTACAGCATTTAACCTTAGGCAGGTTCAGAGTAGAAAGGATGGAAAGTCAGAATTCTGATAAAGGAGGGAGGAAAATCTTCTAACTGTCCCAGAGGTGACCAGTAATGGTGCAAGTTTCTCCTGGCGCCTGGAGCATCAACAAGGCAGCCCTGTAAATAGGGAGGCGCCACCAGAGCCCACAGATGCTGGGGCCTGGACCCAGAGTCTGCTAAATGTTCCCACCAGGATCTCCTGAAGCACTTCAGCTTTACAGAAATAAAGATTTGAGAATATTCAAGCTCACTGTGTCATCAATTAGTGGCATATATTATAGTGCTGACTCAGTTTTGCCATTTGATTATGCATTTACCCATATTATTGCTAACTAATGAAAAGTAGGCACCACTTACGTCATCATAATGTACGAAGTAAGGAGTGAGGCAACATAACAGATACTAAGAAATATTTTGCTTATTGATATCTAATTTTCTAAAAAGGGTACAATGTTGTAAAATATGAAGCAGATAATTAATCAAAAGTAGTAGGGTAGCTTTTGTTCTTGTTTTTACTTTCTTAAGAAATGTAATTTATACTTCTACTAGTCACCTGATTCTTCTGGTAAAATTTGCTGATAAACTTTATTTTAGGTCAAACCAAGTTCTCCTAGAAATAACACATATTTTAGTGGAATAGTAGAGAAAACCGGTACTTTACAGGAATGCACTATATCAACTACCTAAACGTGAGAAGTTTTGCCCCCAAATAACCTAATAACTTCCTAGAAACACTTCACATAAATATTTTGAAAAGATATCCAATGACCATAATGCCAGAAAACAACTCTAAATAAACCTAGTACCTCTGCAAAGATGTCTCAGTATTACAAAATGCTTAAAGGACAGAAGGTTCTTTGTAAACATCTCAAATGAAAAATCTGTTTTGAAAGCATAATATTCAAGGGACTCTAACCTTTTGTGCAACATAAAAAAATCAAAACACTGTATCAGTAAGAGTGAAGCCCAAAACCTGACAATTACTCACGTTCCCCTAACTACAATGAGCCTTGTATTCCCAAACGAAACACTTAATGATAATATGAGCAAAAGTCAGTGTGGGCTGAGTAACAGCACCTCAGGCGTCTGTGCTGTCTCCTCTGCTACAAACTGGGACACATGGCAGTGCATTTCAGTGCGAGATTAGAAACTATAAGGATCTAGATGTGGAGTCAAAACCTTCAGTTTGATTATGTTGTTCAGAATGCTAACACAGTATCTCAGCACACTGCAAATGTCCCTCCTGATAGCTAAAGAGCAGCATTTTCAAGTGTACAGAGACCAAAAATCTCTTTGTGTGATGTGTTTTGTGTGGTGTGTGTGAGGGGTGGGGTGTGGGGTGGGGTGTGTGGGATGTGTGTGGTGTGTGTGTGTGTGTGTGCGCGTGCGTGCATGCGTGCGTGCGTGCGTGCGTGCATGTGTGTGTGTGTTGGAATAGCAGACTACCAGTCTTAGAAATGAAGAAACTCAGATTTTTTTGCAGATTCTACTCATAGGGAAAAAGTAAATACATACATACCCTTGAGGAGAGAGTTTGTCTAGCCATCCTGATTTAACCTTCCTTGCAGAAGATCCATAAAAACAGGCATAGGGAGATATTGCATTTGAGGAAATAGCTGATGAATCCGCATTTCCACTTGTTGAGCTTAATGGATAACTGTGTCTGGTAAGAGGATCCAAATTCAATGCTTTCTGAGTCCTAGATTTATATGACTTTGAATTTTTCCTTCTTAAACTCTGAAAGCATTCTTCTACTGTTGAATATTCTGTTTCAGAAGCGGAGTCTACAGGAATACTGTTTTTGTCCTCTCGAGGTATCCAAATATCTTCCACTTTGTCTTCATTTATTTTCTCCTTCCTGTTATCATATATGCTAAATGGAAAAAGAGAAGTGTTATTTTAAAGTGCTATATGTGATTTAAATGCCGGTTACTTTTTAAAATTTATGTATAGACAATCACAAAAACGTAGAGTTCAGCTAATCCATCTAATAATCTTTAAACTCTTCCAGGAAAATTAAATTGAAATCTCTTGCTATCCTAAGATATATTTGAATACCACTTGAAGTAGTAAATTTTTTTCTTATGTATAATTTAAGTTGATCTGCTATTTTGGGAACTGGGTGGATGTAGTAAGGATGAAGACTGACCCACTCTTTGCATCAAAATTGAAACATTTTCAACAGGACCATTAAATGGCCAGTCCATCCTCTGATTCCTGGACAACATCATGAAAATCACTAGCTCATCTGTTTGAGAATCTTACTTGCAATTTGTTGCCCCTTTCCTGGCTCTCCACTGATGAACGACAAGGATCCCAAGTCCCACCATAATGTAATACAACAGGGAGTATGTCTAACTAGTCTGTAATTTTAATGAAGAAAACCAGCACCACAGTACTAGAAAACAAGACAGATTACACTCAGAAAGTGAAAGCTTTGTACTGTATATTTACTGGAATACATTCATAATAACTGAGCATATTTCTATAGACTTGAGGAATGACAAAACACACTGACTCAATAATTTTTGTTTAATAAAATTCATTACAAAGAAGTTTTTGCTAATCAGTGAAACAGATATGCATGAGAGATCATTTTTTTGGCTAATCACTGAAACATATATACCTGAGAGTCAAATTATAGCCTGTTGGATATAATATTCTAAAAACAATTACTTTCAAAAAGAATGATTTAGGTTGGCCTGTTCCATATTTTGCATTATTAGAAGCCCATATCAAATGCTTACTGAACATATTCAATTATTTAGTTTCAACTTAAGGAAACCCACAACAGTGCTTGGCTTAGAAAATAAAAGATACATAGAAAATAATATGAATGTTAATTTCTGGTACAAGGCCTAATGAAGCTAAAGGAATAATAAATGAATGGGTACTTTTGCAAACTGTTTAATATCAGGTATGATCTAAATAATTGGATAACTGTTCAGTCATTTGTCAACACCCCATTTCTTACAAAAAAGATACACTGCATTTGTAAAAATCTTGCACCTCACATAGGAACACTCTGCATTGCCCATTTTTCCTTCCCATTAACATAACTTCTCATCTTTAAAAGACAACTGTATCACTACATATCTGCCACTTTAGGGCAGACAGAGTGGTTTCAATTAGGAAAAAAATAATCTGCTGCAGAATATCACTATATGCTTGAATTACAGACTCTAAATTCAATTATTAAATGAGTGCTGTTATCAAACCATTTAGAAAGAAAATATTTGAATTCACCAATGAAAATTATAAATGTGAATGAGAAGTCAACATTATACAAAATTCTACTTAAATTAATCATCATCAATCATAACGTCATACCTTGATTTGACAATAAGTGAGTTCCTTTCAGTAGATGCCTCCCCTTTGAGAGTTTCTTCATGACTCCAAAATTCGTTCTTTATAGATTTTTTCTATTTAAAAAAATGCACTCTATTGTTAATATGGCAATGTTCTACAATGATCCACAATATCTGGGCTAAGTTTTATTAAACAAATGTCTAAATGATTAGATCAATTTTCAGTAAAAAGATTTTAATTAGGGTGTTTTTATTAAAGAATATCTATTTAATGTGTTTTAAATATTTTATATTATATAATAATATATAATATATAATAAATAATTATAATATACTCATCATTTCAACTAAGCAAAAAAGAAGCTAACCAAAATTCATTTACTTTTACTTTCCCACTTTCCTTTTTTCTTCCAAAGTCTCTTTTATCAGGACCAAGAAATAAAATAGCAAAAGAGAACAAGTACTAGAAAGACTAAGTGATAAATTAGATGATTAATATATATAAACAGAAATCTGCATTTGGGTATAAGTCAAAGTAACATGAAGGAGTTTATGTTTGAGAGGATTTGTTGCCTTGTTTCAAATAATGACTTCTGTGACAAAGTTTTTAAACCCACTATTAGGTACTCCTGAAACCAAACTGGAAATGTTTCCATGGCATATTTAAGACATGTATTTACCATGATCTTAATAAATAGAATTGCACTGGCCAGAAAGCTCATTTTTCAAAATAATGCATTCTTAAAACAGTTTTGAGGAAATGAAGAGGCAAATATAGGCAGAAAAGTATAGAATTGAATATGGAAAAAATAAAATGTATGAAACCAACCTTGGAATTTTCTAGTCTCTGGAAGAGAAAGGTCTCTCCATAAGGAAAGACAGGGGATGAATTCTCCTCATTTGAATCTTTTGGGGAAATTATAGGATGAGAATGGAAAGTTGTGAAATGTGAAATATTGTAAAATTTAAAAAAAACAATTCAAGGCATTTGGTTATTTTTCGGCAAAATCACAACTTAAATTTTATTTTTTATGAGTCAAAAATTATGCTGACAAATCTTACTCTTAAATCAATCATCACCATGTTCCTCTTAAACACTCACTGAATATACTCCTCACTTTACAACTATAACATACTACTGTTTCTTAAAATATATCATATACATTCTTTAAGATGTAATATAATCAAAGTTCCTATCCCCAAATTAGGTTGATTTACAAAGGAATCTGTCACAGTGCCAAAATGTTCACTCTTAACTAAGAAACCAGCATTACTCCAAAAAAAAAAAAAAAAAAAAAAAATCAAGCTTAACTCTGTTCTATTGATTCTACTATCATTTCAATAAAGAATTAGAAATTAAAAGCTAATTAACATGACATACAAAATACCAGGATGCACTTAATATCTCTAATACCACAGTTACTAATACACCTCTCCAAAGTATTTCAAATGAATTTCCACCATCCTTGAATTACACTAAAAATCTATGAGAAAGAATTCTCACCACTTGCATTTTCTCCTATAATATTTTTTAAGTTCAGAAGTCAAGCATTTGCCATTTTATTCCTTAGAAGAATATTCCTGAACTTGTATGAGCCTAATTTTCAAAAAGAAGGAAGACTGTCAATGATCCATTTACCAGCAGTCATTTTCCGTTGCCATGGCAAAACTACTTCCATAAATCTTGTCCTGTGGCTCATACCATCAGACACCACTTAATTGAGTTAAATACCTTTGATTGTGGCTAATGACAAATGAAGCCTGTATAAAAAGTCATTTTATATTAGCATGTGCAAATTTCCAAGAGTCTGAGTGTATATTACTACCTTTTACTCACTCACCAGCTAAAAGTGTCTCAAGTCTTAAAAGCCCAAGCAGACAGTTACCCCTATTATTACCTATTCAGCAGGTGGGCCGCCTTGTCCATCACGATTTAAACACATTTAAGACTTCAAATGAGCACTAACTAATTTACATACACTTAACGTGCTGAGACTCACTGTGCCTTGTAGCAGATTTTCCAGTTGAGGTAGCAGAACCATTTCTTCTCTCACGGAAATGGCTTAAAACAAAAGGAAAAGACAGTAAGTAAAAATAGATGTTATTACTGAGTAAATGCTTAATTATAGAAACAGGCATTCTTTGGAGTAGAAAAACCAATATGCAAAAATAAGTTTGATTTTAAATAAAGAAACTGGTCAAATTCCACAATTTGTTTTTCAAGATAGCCTAAAGGAAGTGATTTCATCTGATTTTACAAATGTTTGCTTCTCAATAACATTTATAATTCACAAAAGTAAATGATCCTAATTGCCCACTGCTAGTATGCATATAAAATAGTTTCCAAATGGCCAGCTATACTCTGTGAGAAACAAATTTTCTAACTATATTTCGGCATTTATGTAGTTGTTTGGGGTATTTTGTTTGTCATTAGCCTTCTAAGACTGAACAAAAAAACTTCTCTGGCTCTAGAAGCACAATATGAATTGCATAAGACCTTTATGCAAATATTTTGCAATTTTGAGTGAGAGCTATTTATTAAAAGTTATTAATTATAAGGAAAAAGCAATGACATGTGGAAACAGAAGGTAATGAATACCCGCTACTACATGCAAGAGTTCTGTTTTTCCATCTAAGTATTATATTAAGACAGTGCCCATAACTTCTTAGCTATGAATCTGCTAGTTTAATTAGAAGCTGGGAAATAAAAATAGAAATCAATAAACTAGAATATGAACTTTTTAAGGAAAGGTATAGGCAGGAATGAAGGTGAGCAGGCAGAAAGAGGGAAGAATAAGCATTTTTATTTTATTTCCATTAGTTGTTCACAGTGGCTGCCTTGCTCCTGGACCCAAGATTTAAACCCAGGGATATGTGGCCCGTGTCCTTTGAAGACGACTGATCTAACCACTACTCCACCAGGGTAAGCCAAAATTTTAAAACCAATGTAACCAAAATCTGGTTCTTTAAATACAGCAATAAAACTGACAGGGAAGGAAAGAAGACAAGACATGTAAGTCACCAATACAAGGAATGAAAGAGAACAGTAATACAAATCCTATAGATACTAGAGGGATAACTATTGTTAAGAAAAAATATGCCAATAAAGTCTACTTAGATGAAATAAAAATACAATGAGAGACAAATTACCAACATGTCACAAGAATTACTTGATATCTTAATATCTCAGTATCTATTATAGAAACTGAATTTAGTAATTATTCACCTACCCATAAAAGAGGACTCATCCAGGCCAAAGTATTTCACAGAAGAATTCTACCGAACATTTAAGGAAGAATTACTGTACCAATCCTGCATAAACTCAGGAAACAAGGGAGGAGGAAATATTTCCCAACTCCTTCCGTAAGGTCAGCATTACTGGTACTAAAAACCAGTCAAAAACAAAACTATCAATGTTAGATAAATATTTCTAATGAACATAGATACAAAAATCACTAACAGAGTACTAGTGACTCAAATCCAGCAATATGTAAGGATAATATATTATTACCAAGTGAGTTGTAGCCCAAAAATGTAAAAATGGCCTAACAGAAATATCTCTACATATATACATATATGACTCTGAAATTTTCATGCAAATACAAATAACCTAGAATGATAACATTTTTTATACTTTCCAATTTTTTTATTTAATTTTATAGATGAAATGTTGCATCATAATATTAAAAAAGAACAAAAGTGGAAGATTTACACTATGTAATTTTCATTCTAAAAATACAGCAATAAAATCAGTATGGAACTGGCAAAGAGACAGAGGTGTAAGTACTCTAGAACAGGAAGCACACACATACACTTCCATACGCACAGGCTCCACTAAGCTTTTAAAATGACATGAAAATAATTCAAAGGAGAAAGGACAGTCTTTTCAATAAGCACTGTTGGAACAACCCGTATTCCAATGAAAAGAAGGGAATTCCTATCATTACTTCATAAAAATTAACTTGAAATGGAATAGATACTTAAACATTAATGCTGCAACTCTAACACTTTAGAAAAAAACAGGAGAAAAATCACTGCAACTTTCGAATATGTAAATATTTCTTCACATACAAAACCCAAGAAAGACAAAATTGAAAGTTCAATCTTATCAAAATTTAAGACTTATAAGGTCCCGTATTTCTGACAAATAACTTGAATCCAAAATTCAAAAGGTATCCTTGCAATTCATTATTAAGAAAAACTCAATGTGAAAACGAACACAAACCTAAATAGATATTTCACAAATTAAGATATATAAACATGATACAACATATCACATCACAAAAGTCTCAACAGAAGGCTGCAGACACCAAGCAGTAGAGGGAATGTAAACACCTAGAGTGTTTAAGTGCTGATGGCAGGAACACAAAAGGGTGCTGTCATTTTGTAAAACTTGTTGCCAACTTCTCATAAAGTTATTCACCTAACTTTTGATTCCAGTATTCCAATCTTAAAGCTCAAAAAAAGTGTAAATGTATGCCCACGGAAAGATCTTTTGTGGGAGATCTTTTTTCCATCTTTTCATAGCAGCTTCATTATCAATAATAAAAAACTGCAAACCAAGTATGTATCAACAGATAAATGATAAACAAATGGTGGCGCAGGGAATGCTATCCAGATTAACACAAAACACTACTAAAAAGAAACAACCAGCAATAAACCTAATAACACGTATGAATCTCAAAATCATCATTCTGAAAGAAAGAAGCCAGTACATTAAGAGTATCGGAGATATTTTATAGGGACATTTGAAAGAGGTGGACTATAAAAGACACTGAAGTTCTGAAAGAACTGAACGAATTGCTCTGGTTCTTGATTCTGGTGGTAATTTGATGAGTTTACACATCTTTCACACCCACCAAATTATATGCTTTAAACTGGTACAGCTTAGTATATAAATACTATACTTCCAAATATTAAAAAAATGAATTTAGAAAACTTACTGTTTATAAGATAAACACATCAAACCTGTACTACATTGATAAATACCACCAAACAAAATGAAATACTACAAGTAACAGTATATATGTGAGCATAAAAACCCAGGATTAAACTTAACAAAAGTTTTAAAAGAACAATTAGAAGAACAGAAATCATTATTGAGATAATTAAAGAAAATCTAATTATATGGAGGAATAAATTGAAGACTAGCATTGCAAGGATGCTTTTTACATTAATCTGCAGTCAATGAATTCCAAGCAAAAGAGTCTGAGAAGATTGGAATTTAAAATAGTTCATTCTAAAATACATATAATGATTAAGGTACTTTTGAAGGACAAAAGTCTTCCTTTACCAGGTATCAGAATTTTTTGGAAAGCTACAGTAATTATACACTAACTTACTAATAAAAATACATTATTGAAGTAGAAGAGTCTATAAAGAAACCCAATTTTCATTTAAGACAAATATGTCAAACTTGAGCAATAAAGTCCTCTAATAAGTAAACCACCTGGATATTCCTACCATATAAAATGAGAGTTTACTCCTTCAATTAATATACAGAAATAAATTCAAGATGGCTAATACCTGTGATGTCAGACAAAAAGATCAAAGGTAAAATATCTTCACGTATCTAATAGCTAAAAAAATTATATTTCTAAAGGAAAGTACTGGTAAATTTAACCGAAAGAATTTCAGTTATCAAAACTCACCATCAAGAAACAAAGTAGTATGCCAAAAATGAGGAAAAAAAATTCATTTAAGGGGTCATACCATAATGTATCAGAAGCTCTAATTCACTGTAAAAAACAGAAATGCAATTCAAAACCACCACCAAAAAAGACAAAAAAAATGAACAAAAGATGTGAAAGCATCACACAAAAAAAGATAAAAACATGACCAAGGACTAATAAAGGCATTAAAAGGTGTTCAAAAAGGAAAGGAGATTCTCTGACTGCCTTACATCTATAAGAGGCCAAACCAGCATTTAAGGTCAATTTTGTGTTAAATACAGAGTACAAATCTTTTCCTCCTTTTTCCTTCTACACTATTTCGTCACCAATTATCCTAATAACTATGCATTGCCTTTACATTTGAAATATAAAGCACAGTTGACTTGTGAAAATTTAAAATCTATAAAGAAAAGCAGCAGTCATCATCCCATAATGGTTATTAAGATGTTGTCATCTTGGTCAAATTACCTAGCAGCTATGAGTCTGGTTTCCTCATCTATTGAAGGTGAATGAGAACAGATTATGCTTGCCTAGAAATATTATGAAGATTAATGAGATTATTTTTTAGAACACATGGTGTACCCCACACAGTGTAAACCCTCAGTAATATTATGAACCAACTATATTATTTCTACTAGAGAAAATAGTTGGCTCTGTTGGTAAACTCAGCATGAGCATTTGTTTCTTAAAATCCTTAAAAGTAAGAATGCTTCATTTCTAATAGTGACAAAGCGTCAATGACCTGATAGGGAAATAAATTGTGTTTTTCTTTTAATAGGATACTATACAGCAGTAATTAAAAAGTACACATTGATGCAGACTAATCTAAAAAACACTGATTGCGAAAGAATAACTGATTATCAAAGTCAATCTTCAGTATTCCTACAGATACTATTTTTTCATGTATTTTATCACTAAAGTTATTAAGAAAAATAGTGGTATACAATAATGTCAAATGGATAAAAAAGATGTGGTATACACACACACACACACACAAAATGTAATACTACACAGCCCTTACAAGAGATGAAATCCTGTCACTTGAATCAACATGAATAGACCCAAAGGGGATTATGTTAAGTGAAATAAGTCAAAAGAAGAAAGATAGATACCAGATGACCTGATTCATAGGTGGAATGTGAACAGACAAAACAAAGGAACAGCTGAAACAAAACCAACTCTTGAACATTTGCAATAGATGTGAGGTTACTAATAAGGAATGGGGCTTGGGAAAGCCTGGGGAGGAGCAAAGGGTGGTGGGGCCTGCTGGAAAATGGTGAAGAACACTTGGTGATTTGGTAGAGAGCAATATGTGCTATATATATCTAAGGAATGGGGAAACTGCACATAAGGAGAACTGACACACGAGTTTATTTTAATTCGTAAAGTTACTGAAATAAAATACTGTTTTAAAAAAGCAATGGCATACAGGTAACGTCAAAAATCTCCCTTTATCATCTAGGTTTGCCTACTATTTAAGCAAGGCAATAACAGCAAAAATAATCAACCACCACAGACAATCATTTCACAGAATTTTTTTAAACAGCTCTTGCAATTCATAGTAGACTATAGGTCATTAACAGAGTTGAAAGCAAAAGAAAAACAACAATCATTCAGCAGAAGCTTAAAACTACTCAGTCTTCACATAAATTAAAACCTTGAGGTTTACATAATATCTAACACACAAATCTGAATTTCTAAAGCATGACAGTGGATTAACTACAGCATAGACCAAAAAAGTAAATTTCATAATGTACAGATAATTAAGTCTCAATCTATGAAGTTCCAAAAATGTCCTTAGGATAAGAATAAATGATCATTATGGAAGGATTACAACATAAAATTTACATCATTATCATGAAACTTTTTAAAAATCAGTTAGCAAAAGCTGTGGCTCAAATATATTTTTCCAAGTGTTAACTTTTTAATTATGAAAAGATGAAAATATAGGCACATCTGTTTATTTATAAAAAACAGGGAGCAGGTAACTTTATCCTCTAACAATAAATCAAACTATTAACTATTTAAATTTTGATTATTTACATGTTCAAGTCAAAATCTAGCAAGTATTGAAAAAATCAGTCTATTATGTCATATAATCTATTAAAATGGCATTTTTCATCCTTCCGTAGGCCCTGGGTGGTTAACACAGGTCCTTGGGCTTTACATGGCCTGCATGACAGCACCTGAGCCACAAGGGTGTGCCTAAAAAGTCATCTTAAAGGAAAAAAATCTGACTTTCCAATTACTAAGCATTTTTCTGTTATAACATGACGTGTGAAGGCTTTTTATTAAACATGAAAAAGATGTGATCAGTTTCTGTATTTTTCTTATTCAATGCAAAAACAACTGTTTCTTAATTTTCTGAACAATTTCCCTCATTATTTCAAAATTAAAGTCTAAAATACTGCTCTCTCCATATATCATATTCATGTATATCTAAAGGAAAATAGCTTTTTTTAATAAAAAGGTCAAAGAAAGATGGAAAGTAGGTTCAGATTTCAAACTTTCAGAAAGGCCTCCACCTGCCAATACCTTAGTGACTTATTAAGTAATAATAAATGTACTCCAATCACAGGGCAGTCTTGTATGCCCATCACCTCTGCTTCCCTGTCTCTCCCCTCCCTGAAAACATTCAGAGGCACCACACCTAAAAAAGAGGACTTAGTGACTTGTGCTAAGTGTTGTGTGAAAAACACACAAAAATCATTAAACTGAGAAGACAAGGAAAGCCTCCTCTTGGGTAATCGAAAGATACCTGTTCCTTCTTGCCTTGAGCTGTAAGGAAACTCCCGCAAGGATGAGGACACACCCAAGATTCCCAGGGATCTGGCAGCTGGTTAGACTTGTTTCTGGCTTGGAGAGCTCCATGGGAAACCTCTAGGTGAAGGTGATAAGGAGGAGCTGACTCTTTAAACCTGGTTCTGACTTGGCCTTCAAGAAATAGGAATTAAGAGAGAGACCCTGGGGTTCACTGCCCACTCTTTCTGAGAAATGAGGCAGACAGGAATTGAAAGAAGAAAACGCAAGGCAGTAACAAAAATACAGGCAAACTATGCAGATGCTGTGGGTTCAATTCCAGATTGCTGCTAACATTGCAATAAAATGAGTCACAACACAACTTGGTTTCCCAAAAACTGCATGTAAAAGTAGTTTCCACTATACTGCAGTTTATTAAGTGTGCAACAGTGCACATC
>RJWH01000290.1:846843-976551 GCA_004363575.1 Solenodon paradoxus
AAAAAAAAAAAAAAAAAAAAAAAAAAAAAAAAAAAAAAAAAAAAAAAAAAAAAAAAAAAAAAAAAAAAAAAAAAAAAAAAAAAAAAAAAAAAAAAAAAACTTTTCTGACAAGCAAAAGTTAAAGAAGTACATCACCACAAAACCAGCTTTGCAAAAAATAACAAAGGATGCTCTATAAAGTGTAAAGAAAACAGTAAGACATTAAATATTAAAAGTGGGGAGGAAGAGAAGAGAACAAAAATGTAGATTGTTAGAATGAGTGGAAGACTAATATGCTTTCAAATAAAATCATATAGTAAACACAGAACTGTGAACGCTAACTTCAGGATAACCTCAAAATACATCCCCAGGGCGAAAGCAAAGAATTAAACAAAAGGAAGTCAATGAAAACATAAATGTTCCCACCCAACCTAAAAAGAGAAAGAAAACAAAGTCATCATCTGGCACAACATACAAAAGGCAAATTATAAAATGACACCAAGAAGCTATATATCAATAATCACCCGAAACATTAATGGACCGAATTCACAGTCAAAGGACAGCAGAGTGGCTGAATGAATTAAAAAGCGTAACCCAAACTTCTGCTACATTCAAGATCCCCATGTTTATTGCAGCACTATTCACAACTGCTAAAACTGGAAACTACCTAAATGCCCAACAGATGAATGAATAAAGAAAATGTGTTACATATATACAATAGAATACTACACAGCCCATAGAAAAAAATGAAACCCTGTCATTTGAATCGACATGAATGGAGCTGGAGGGGATGATGCTAAGTGAAACAAGTCAAAAGAAGAAAGATAGATACCAGATGACCTCACTCACAGGTGGAATGTGAATAGACAAAACAAAGGAACAGATGAAACATAACCAACCCTGAAACATTTGCAACAGAACTGAGGTGACCAAAAGGGAATGGGGTGGGTGGGGGGCAAATGGTGGTGGAGCCCACTGGACAATGGGGACGAACACTTGATGATTTGGTTGCGGGCATGGTGTGTTGCAATATATCTAAGAAATGGGGAACTTATACATAGAAAATTATTTTATGTGTAGAATAATTACTACAATAAAAAATAAACTAAAAAGTCATGGGAAAGGGAATGAGGGAGAGCAGCTAGTTGTTTGGAAATCAAGAAATGGTACATTCAGTTACTCTTATCATTGCCAAAAGTTATATAGACTCAACAGAATAAAAAATTTATTCTCACATATTTAAACTTCCAATGGGTATTTTTAATCTGCCAGCAGCTCTTCTCAGTCAGTGAGTCAGGGACTTGGGCTTATTTCCTCACATATCTCTCCTCTCTTCAAGCCCTGATTTCTAGGGACATCGTTTTTGAGTGACTCAGTTCTGAAAAAGAAAGAACACGACAGATTAATCACTCAAGAAAGATTTTTATATTCAGATTTGGCAATAGGACAAATCACTCCCCCTCATATTTTAATTACTGAGAATTCAGTCACATGACCATATCTAGCCACAAAGGAAATTGGGAATGTCATCTAGCTGTATACCTTGGAAGAAGATAAATATAGATTTGATCAGTTGTTAGACACAGAATCTTAGAAAAATGCTAATAAAATTATACTTTAAGATTTAACTGTGTCACATCTTGGTGGTCATGGTCAGCCACTTTGGCTCAGTCCACATACATCACACAGATCCAGGTTCCCATTCTGGAAACAGGGTTAGTAGCCAAGATGAACAACTGAATAAAAATGAATTAAATGCTTCTTCCTGCCTGCCTCCCTACTCACCTTCATTCTTGCCTGCACCTTTCCTTAATAGACATATATACATACATAATATAAATTTATTATATATATTCTTGAATACAAGCAGTACATATTGAAAGAGTTTAGCTAAACATTCATCATTAGACTTGAAATCAAACTCAGCACGAGTGAGACAATCCTATCAGAGTATTCATTTTGGCAGACTCCATGCATGAATTCACTAGGACATCAATGCACTACCTGATATACTCTAGAGCATGAAAGGACGGCTCTTAAAATATACCATTTTGTTCATTTTCATTAGAACTTGATAGACATTTATTGGGAGCCCACCTGAGACTGTTTACATATGGATTGATAGCTTAAAGCTAGAGATATACTTAGAATTCCAGGTTTTCAGAAACACAAAAAAGAATTGCTAATTTAATTAATGTTTAAAAGCAAATATAACTAAATATAATATACACAAGGTATATATCATAATAATAATAAAAAATATGTCCCCTATTTGCAGAGTTTGTACAGTCCAAACAAGTCCCTTCAACACACCTTAATTTTGTATTCATTCATTCCACTCAATCTGTTTGCAGGTGGGCATGACAATATCAAGTGTACATGTACTAGAAAATATGAATGATTTATTTGATCCATTGCTATTGCAACCTGCATTATGAATTGACTTTGGAAATGCCATATCATCCTCCCATCCTCAATTTTACAGCTCTGGTGCCTTAATAAATATGTAGCTAAAGGAGACCTGAAGAATAAGAAAAACAGAATGGGTCTATCTTTGGCAAAAAGCTAACTAATCTGTAGAATCTAATGTCAAAAGCCATCTCTTCACAGTTGAGAGACTTTTAAAACTTAAAGATTAAAGTCATCCTCATCAATACAAATCACATAGACAAATGTGTTAATGACTTCTCAACAATTTCTTTGAAATTTCACTTTATCTCTACAATGAAAGGAATGTGTCACGACACTATTTCTTAACTGACACATGTAATTCATTGTGGAAAGCACTTCAATTGGCTTCTGTGAAGCAAAAAGCAGTAAAACCTGGCCTCTACCTCAAAAACTAACCTTCTGTGGAGAGTCACAGGAAAGCAGAATCAGGGATGAAAACAAAATCTCAAGTGGTAGTACGGAGGTGAGATGAAATGAGTAGTCGCTTTCTCTTACAGAAAAAGATGAGCCAGGGTATAGGCAAAAATTGCGTAATATATATTTGCATTTGCTGTGCTAAGCTTGAAACATGAGTTTCACTGATGTGTGCTGAAAAGCAGGAGTGCAATTCAAAATACTTATTAACTAATGCAGTTGGACACCAGCTCCACAGGACGAGTTCTGAATATCAGCAACAGACCCGGCTTTGCCAATAAGTGCCAGCAGTAGGCTTCCAGCTCAAGAGAAAAATTGAGCACATAGCGTGGCAAAGAGGCTACCTAGGCAGACTATGGATGAGAAAACACGGAATACTTGATTTTTGTCCGTGCTGTGCAAGACAACCCCTAATGTTACACCAGATAAAATAAAGCCACTCAGAATAGAGACTGCCATGCTGTGATTCCCCAGGGCCACCCGGGAGTTAAGAAGGCCGGGGACAGACCTCCACCTTATTAAAAACTTCTGGTCTAGTGGTCAAACGAGGCGCTGTTACACCTCATTACGTCGAGTATCTAAGACTAAAGACTGAAAGATTTCCTAAACTGTTGCTAATTCAAGTCTATAAACTGTGCAATCAGGTCTTTTGAATGTGTAGAACTAGCTAGTAATTCGAGAATAAAGGGGACTAAATTCGTAAAGTAAAATTTGTGAAGCTGTTCATTTCATCAGGATAAGTAGTTGGCCTACACATCCAAGAGGCAGGCCTTTTCAGTCCATAAAAAGATGGAAAGGGTTTTGAGGTATAACATCTATCTACGCACTATAAACCTTCAGCTACTTTAGTGAGTCCAAACACAGTACTTGCAGGGGTTACAAATGTTTTTAATTCCTTTAAGAACAACCTTTAATCATCTCTTGCATCATTTTGCTCTTAAAAGATGGTCTCTGGGTTATAGTTCTTTTTGTTTTAGAACTTTAAATTTCTCAAATTACCGTCAGTTTAACAGTTTCCTTAGAAATCAGAGGAAGAAAAAAAAAAAGGAAGTGTATAAAATAATAATTAAGCTTAACTCCAGCTCAGTTCGTCAGAAGTATCCCAAAATACCTTGCAAATGCTATATTTCAGGCAAATTTAGAAAGCTACTTGTATCAGTGCATATTAAAAGAGCGTCAAGGGAAAATGCAAATTTGCATGCCTGAGGCAAAGACTGTGCCAGAATGCAGAGAGGCCACAGAGGAATGTTAAAGTATTAGCTAGATTGAGACATTAGCGTAGAGTTTCTGGAGGGAGGGGAGAGGGAGGAATTAGGGCTGGGACTTTTCCTAGTCACCTTTCTGTGACTTCTCTTCTTCCCCTGCCTTGCTGCTCCCTCTCAACCCACAAAATGTTACACCAGCAGCCAGCAGGAGAAGGTGACAAAGACTTTCAAGGCCCTTTTCCTGTCTCAAACTCTGATCAGAGCTCAGGACATTCAGGGCTTGTTCAGGTAAGACTGAGTCTTTAAAAATGAAGATGGAAGTGGAAATAAGAGTCAATAGCTGGGCAATATTTGTTTTCTTTTCTTTTAACCCTCTATTCACTTTTGTTCCAAAGTTGGTCAATGAGAATTCAACCCAAGTTTACAATGAAGTCGTTTTGTAAAAGACAAAACAAAATCCAAAAACTGCTAACATTTTTGGAGATAGAATATGTGATAAAATGCAACTGCTATGTCAAAATGATATTCCTCAGAGTTTAGGATTATTGAAGACCATCTACACAACCATTAGCAACGCTGTATTAGCCACGAAATAATATGGCTTGAGAGCAATGATGGGGTCTTACTAGGACTAGCTAAGCACTAAGTGCTGTCCAGCAAACTTAAGAGAGAAATTCTTTTCTAGCCTCAATTTATAAGTAAGGAAACTGGAGTGTGAAAAGATTAAATGATTTCTTTAAGTTAGATAATCAGTGCCAAACTGGGATTCAAACCCTGTCTGACTACACAGATGACATTTTTTCAAACTAAGCTACATAATCAATAATTATCTAAAATTTTCTCCCCATCATTTTTTTTTTTTTTTAAGATTTTTTAAAGGAAATTTGTAAGCAGGAATGAAGGAAAGCAGAGGCAAGCAGAAAGAGAGAGTAGGAAGCACTTTATGCATTTTATCATTTTGTTTATTTTGGTTGTTACCCCCAGCCTCGGCGAACTTGGAATGTATGTGGACTCTGCCAAACCTTTAATCCACCAGGCAGGGTACACCATCATCTTTTCTTTTCTTTCTTTTTTTTTTTTTTTTAAAGGAGAGGGAGGCAGGAATGAAGCACGTATTATCTTTTAACAGACTTTCCATTATTTTCTTTACTTCTAACACCCCAAAGTTACCAAGTACTGATTCCCATATAGCTCTCTCTTCCCCCTCCTCTTTTATCCAAGATTGCTTCTATCTAGTTTCCCTTGGACAGTGTACTCTGAGAAATGGAGGTGGCCATCAAGAGCCTTGCCCAAGGCAGGGACCTCATGGGACCAATCCCTAAATTGGTTCTGGGGAATGCTTTAAGGTTCCTGTTGAAACTCAGTTCCTTTCATTACCATTACTTTAAACCATTCTCTAAAGCAAGTAAGCAAGCAAAATAGATAGATATAGATAGATAGACAGACAGACAGATAGAAAGATGAAGGCATGGATGGATGGAGGAAGGGAGGGAGAGAGGGATGGCTGGATGCCTGGATAATTAGACACAGGTGGCCATTGGGAAGAATCATCTGTCCATGCAGTTGGAGATGCACATTGGTTAGTCCAACTACGATTCAATAGAGACACAAAATAGCTGCATCTTTAGAAGGGAAAATAACATATTACTGTAACCTCAGGGCTTGTGCCTCAGTCTTGTCGGTGTGGTTCTTTTGTGCCCTTAAGGAGAAGATTTACCTTAAGACACAGGCACAGAGATGGAGTGAAGTAAGGTGTTTTTTAGGAGGAAGTAAAAAGAAAAAGTACACCCCCAGCTAGACATGGGAAGGGGACATTCTAAAAAGAAAGTGGCCCTGAGGGGTTAGGGACCTGAGTTTTTAAAGATTCTAGCTACTTGCTCTTTGCCTTCATCTCTGTCCAGGGGAGTTCTAAGGTGGGATAAGGTTTCTTGCTGGTCCATTAATGGTTTCTTTTAAATTGATTGGAGGCCTTCAAACTGGCACTGCTTTATGATTTATTTCTTCTGTTCTTTCTAACAGCCTTTAGCTTCTTGGTTGGTGGTTAACTGTATTTTAAACTTTCCTGGCTTTGTAATCCATAGCTTTGAGCATCAGCATTCCATTCTGATATTTCTGATTAAAGTCTAGCTGCCTTTTAACACGAATTGATGCCAGCTGATGGCCTTAAACTGGAGGCATCACTCCCTGACTTTGCTTACCCTTCGCCTGTACTCCAGCTCAAATTCCTACCTAATATGACTAATGGCCTTCTGGGGTTCAAAGGGAACGTTTCCCCATTTCTCTGAGGTTCTTCACAGACTTGACCAATGAAGAAATTAACATTAGGTGCAATTAGTAAGAGAAAAGTCCAAACTGAACAGCATCCATATGGAATTTACATGGCAGTAAATTTTGAAGTTGCTGGGGCAGACTCACATTTATATCTTGAACTGAGGATGGAAAGGGGATCTGCGGTTTTGGGAAAAAGAGAAGGTTGGGGTAGGAGGGAACCACAAGGCAAAAAGGAATGATGCATCCTTACTCTTAAAGATAAAAACTTCTCTTTCTACATTCTTCTACAGAATAGGGACAAAAGACTGTTTCTGGATTAGAAGGAGACAGGAGACCCAGGGAGAGGCAGATGACCTCTTTGATTAAGGGAAGGGCTAAAGGGTTAGAAGAACAGGAGCTGCTTCTTTGCCTCTAGGGCTGTCCACGGTCCATGTTTCTTCTTGTAAGAGTGGGATAGAAACAGGAGACCAAGCTGGGATGCTTTGTTTTAATCCCCTCAATCTCTACATGGGAGGCATAGATTGCACTTTTAGGAATAGAAGAAAAACCACGTCCCCAGCTTCTAGCCGCTGTGGGCCAGCTGTAAAATGCACGGAGATATCAGGTGCCTTGTAGTGGGTTGGCTGGAATATTATGAGACAGCTGAATAAGTTACTGGCCAGATAAAAGGACTTTTCTTCATTACCTGAGAATGGAGTCTCATGTGCATTTTGCAAATATATGTTTAGCAAACTGAATTGTGTGTATTGCCCATGGGGAGAATTCACAAGTAACTAACTTGGGTTCCCACTTGTAATTCCTGTTCTAATTTACACCTCTCCTCTCCCACACTCTTTCTAACCTTATATAGGCATATTCTCCACTCCCTTGAACGCTCAGACTCGTGGAGAATACTCCCTGAGCCCCAGTGATAAAAAGTTGCCTTCACTACATCTAAAGAGCACACGCTTGGCTTTTGTCGGTAGAGCTCTGTGGCAATGGCAATGGAAGTAAATGATGCTAACTTTGGGGAAGCAAGGATATCTAGTCCAATTCTCCATTACTCTTCCCCTTTCTCCACTATTGATGGATGTGGGGTTCAGATTGCTCAAAGAATCCACGATAAAGTTAGGCGAGTGAGCAAGCAGATTTAATTAAAGGGTAAAGGGATGGAGACGACAAAGGAAGGTTCAGACTCAGTGGGTTCAGGGTCACCCCACATATGAGACAGGCACAACAAGTAAGCAAGTTGGGGGTCCATTTGTGGGGAGCAGAGAGAGAGAGGATGGAGCCAGCCCGGGGAGGGTGACTCCCTCCTCCATGCCCAGCAGCCTGAGTGTTTAGGGCAAAATCCCACATGGTGAGGAAGGGGGATGGAGAGAGGAGTCTGCAGATCAGGTTTCAGTTCCTGATTGGGCAAGGTGACATTGTCCTTTGAAGTTATTGGTGGTCTTCTTCAACTTGTGTCATTCATTTGTTTTTTAGTTGAGGATCTGTCCTGGTCACATACTACAATTCTCACATGTCAAACTCGTCCTTATCGATCCAGATGCATCCACGACTGGGTGCTGGAGCCAGAGGCAATTCGCTGTCCTGATAGATGAATTTCAATCCCTGGTCTAAGGCTTGCTCTTATGGGGGCTCTGACAATGGAAGTGTTAGCAGTGTGGGTAAATAACCTCAGTTCTTGTCTCAACATGAGAAAGAATTCACATCACAGACAGGAGAAGTCAAATGAAGCTTGAATTTAATAGGCATCAGTAAAGCACATTCAGAAAGGATCTGAGCAGGCGCCTTGATTGTTCTGAGACTTGGAGGTTGAAGTACACCGCGGAAGCTCTGGAGGCTTATGTCCCCATTTCTTGTCTCAGGGTCTATCTGACAGACTATTTCAGACCACCCCTTTCAGATATTTTGCATAACTGTCAAAATATTTCGTAATCTGGCTTCCTCAAAGTCCCCCTTCCACATTCCTTGGATTCTATAGTTTCTTTCTACCTAAAGCCTGCATAGTTCTTCTGTGTCATCTTTTGTGACCAGTGTCATGTGGCCAGGGTCATTTTGTCAGCTACTCATAAGTGTCCTTTTTCTGCCCCAGCTCCTGTCTACCTAACTGGCTGTCCTAATGTTAGTGTGAGACTCCCAAAGAGACTGGCATCTCAATCTAAGTTCTTGTATCCTGAGTGTAAGAGTAGCATGCAAGACATAGCAGACAGAATATGAAGCAAGAAATTTATTTAAGCAAGCAAGAGACATAGTACTTCTCGAGTCAATGAGAAGAAGGTTGAGTTCCAGGGAACATCAGTGCCTATCTTGCCCAATCAGCACAACCTTATGGGAAATCTTTCAGGTAATCCCTCCCATCTCCACCCCAAAGTCACCTAATTACCGATCAGTAGATAGAGTGGATTGGTACTGTTTCCTTTGGGGGAGCGTATGAGTTTATTTCTGACTCTTGGACCACCTCAGGAATGTAATGGTCTCATCGGTTTTTATTTGTTTTTGTTTTGATAGGTGATTGTTGGTCTTGTCATATACATGGTTATCCTGTGTTCCTCTGTTCCTTTGTTTGGTCTCTTGCCCCATCCCCCTAGGCTCTCCTCTCTAACACTAACAGGGAGTAAAAGCAACTATGGAGAACCGCTATAACCCAATTTACAAAGATTGCATCATATTTACACCCACTCTGCCAGATATAATACAATGAAAATAGGATTCTTGCCCACCAAGACTGAATATTTATATCCCCCCAAATTCATATGTTGAAGCCTTACTTTTCAATATGGTGTTATTTAGAGGTGGGGCCTTTGGGAGGTAATCATGAAGGTGGAGATTCCATTGTTAGGTGCACTTAGTAAAGAATTCTGAAGACAAGCCCACAGGCAGCTGTAAACACTAGCAAGTTTTATTTAGACAGAATCAAAGTAACAAAGAACACTCTTAAAGAAATAAGAATAGAAAGAGACTGAGGTCTGTGTCTAACCTGAGGGGGTTTAAGGGTGAAGATTTTAAAGTCATTTGCTAAAGAGGGAGAGGAATCTCCTTGGGAAGAGGAGATAAATTCCAAAAAGGAAGCGATTCTGGTGGTGCCTAGTTCTTAGAGACCTTTTAAATCCTGCTTTGCCTTTGCTGGAAACATCATGGCCCCTGAAGGGGCAGGCATCATCACATGCTAATATATTTGTGAGATTTACGTTGATACGGAATCCACCCCAGAATTCTGCTTGTGACTGTTTCATGGTACTCCCCCCACCCCACCCCTCTCACAACACCTTGCAAAGGTACCTAGGGGATTAACTGACAAGATAAACCAGTAAGAGGGCCTCACAAGAAACTGAAACTCAGGCATCTTGATCTTAGACTTGCCAACCTCCAGAACTGTAAGAAATAACTATCTGCTCTTTGAGTCATTCTATGGCATTCGATGCAAGGACAACATAGCTTAAAATCTACAGGGCAGTATACAGGTGTATACTGGAGAATGAACTAATTGGCAAAATCTCGGACTTCTAAGAGCAAGGACCCCAGAGGGCAAGGACCCCACCTTAGCAACTTGGGTCTAGAGATTCATGACATTTTTTTCACTCCAGGTAACCTGGACACACCCATGAAGGGAGACACCTTCATTCCTCGTAAATACACAAGAATCCGTCTTGCCTGAGTGTGAGATGTGAACAACACAAGTGGTGCACACATGTGTGTTTTCCTTTGATGTAACCTGTCCTGGCCCGCAGGGAGCGTCAACTCACTGTTTCTGCTTTTAATAAACTTGCTGTGTGATCCTGACCAAACAGCTCTTTCCGCAAATTCTGGACAGACCCAATGTTTCATCAGTGTGTCTCAGCTCACCCTCACCCACATCAATATTTTGTTATAGCAGCCTTGGTCGCCAGCGTCACCTCTCATCCCAGGATTTGCTAATCCCTTACACTACGTAGACAGTACAACTCAGAATATAAAGCTGAACAAAGGCAATATGTACACACTCTCTTTAAAACCCCGAAAGGTAAAGCATCGTTGTTAGTCTAGACCTTACAGAAATAAAAGTTTCAGTTCCAAGAGGGACCTGAAAATATGTCTCCTCCCTGGAAATGATTGAGTCCACTTTCTCAGTGGATATCTACTTCATTCACTGTATTTCTTAGAGGAAGTTACCCTCATTTTTTTCTTCTATAAAATGTGAAGAATAATTCAAGTATTTTGCTTAACTACAATTTTTCTTAAGATTTCTATAAAGTTAACACGAAAAAAAGCATTAAAATCACAGGTCACAATGTCCAGCAAGTGGTGAAAACTCAGCCAATGCCACTGAGAAAGAGAGATGAGGGGACCTGCCCCAGACCTCACAGTAAGTGCTTGTGTGTGTAAAGATGGGACAATCAGTGGCCTGACTTCTTGACTCCTGGTGTGCTGTTGGCCTCTCAGCCACACTGGCTCACAGGTGAGAATGGTACAAATAGATGAAGAAAGGACTTTTTAAAAAAACCAGACCAATCCAGTCCCATCAACTGTCTCCTTTCCTTCCCTTAGAAGAATAAATATAGTGCCTGAAACTACTGCAATGACACAGGCAGTGGTCTCTTTATTTAAAAGTTACAATAGAGAAAATGTTCCTCTATGAATTTTGCTTATTAGCCAAAATAAAAATAACCCAACTATGCCACAGTTATATTTGGATTTCTTTCTCTAGCCTGCTCTGGTTTATCTAGTCTGTGTCTATCCTTCAATTCTACCTTCAAATTTCCATGGGGAATTACTTTCCAGTTGAACTTGACATTGCTTGCCAAGATAGAGATGTGTGAGCACCTGCAAGACACAGGGGAAGGATGACTCTAGTTGCAGACGTGGTTGCTCTGGGTTCTGGGATCAGCTTTGAATCCTTCTTGACCGAGCCCGTAGCAATGAGAGAGCAATTAGAAGGACACAAAGAAAGTGAGCTGCCTTAGCGCTTTCATTTACGATGCATTCATTGTATCTGATCCTTCTGTTATAACTCAGAGTGCACAGTTCACTGCCCCATGTAACTAAATAACGGCAATTCGGAGGAGGGAGCAAATGCCGCTGATTAGGCACTTTTGCGCAAATCAGGAGAAAGCACCCACTGGCTGAGGCTGATGCAGACCCACGTCAGGACACTTAGCTTAGCCTGCACAGCACAAGATGAATTGTGCCTCCCACATGCTCTCCCTGCCCCAGGCATCTCTGAGCAAAATAAGAGCAAAACATAAGCCACCCAAACATCAGTTCTGGTACTCAGTAAATATTTCTTGGTGTGATACACCTCTTTACTGGTCATTTTTCCCAACTATTTAATGACTGATTTGTGACAAACATCTTAATGAAGTCTTGTGTGGCCTGGATTGGCGTGGGGGGGGGTAACAATTTTATAACTATACCTAAAAGCTAAAGTGGAAGCAGCCACTTCATCATGAAGTGCAGAGAACATGAGGATAATGGTTCATTTTCCCTAAGCATTTCTGAGAATGTTTCTTAAGAGCTTTCCCTGTACTATCACACTGAATAGTCACAGCATTCTCTGAGGTCCACTTGTATTTGACAAATTAGCAAACATGAAGTAAGAGAAGTTCATTAATCTGAAACCATTATAGCCAAGGCATGAATGCAGGCGGGTCTATCATTTCCCAGACTTCTCAACCAGTTCAGTATGAGATATTGCAGGGTTTACTGCTGCACTGACAGCCCACTAAATCCCACAGTATGACTGAGGTGAGGCTATTTCTCCTCTTCACTTACACGCAATCCTTCTGATTGTGCCTCAGTCTACCGCCGGCCAGCCTTTAACACATACACTCAAGAAGCTTCCTCTTTAGATCAATAGAAAACAGGTCTCAGGCTTAGGATCTCAACATACTATAATATCTAGATAAAATTTATCACAACTTCAATCATATTATTACTTTCTATTTTTGACAAGAGATTGTGGTCCTCCATTTTCCACTATTACAGAAAGTTTTCTTTTAAAGTAAAGTCAAGAAAGTTTGGTGGCATGTCCCGTGGCTCAGGTGGCCAAGACACTGGTGTGCAGATCACTAAAGCCCAAGAACCTGGGTTCAAGACCTGGGACTGGGATGAAAAAACAAAATGAACAACAGTAAATGAAAATATTTCTTCCTCCTCTTCCTTCCTTTCTTTCTTAAAATGCTTCCTCCTCTTTCCTTCTTTCTTCTCTTCTTCGAGGAAAGAAAGAGAGAATGGAAGGAAGGAAGGGAGGAAGGGAGGAAGAGAGAGAGAGAAAGAGAGAAAGAAAGAAAGAAAGAGAGAGAGAAAGAAAGATTACAGATAGCTGAGTTTTCACCTGCGACTTTGGGAGTCAGTAGATAGTGAAGTAACTATAAACCTAGAATTCTATACTAGTGAAAATATATTTCAATGAAAAAAATTGCACACCTATGTTCATGGTAGCATAATTCACAATAATCAAGATGAGGAAATAGCTTAAATGCCCATTGACAAATGACTGGATAAAGAAATTATGGTATATATACTCAAGGAAATTCTATGTAATTGTTAAAGCAGATAAAATTGTTCCTCTTGCAACAATCTGAATGGAACTTGAGGTAATTATGCTAAATTAAATAAGTCAGAAAGAAAAAGAAAAGTATAGAATGTTTTCACTCATATGTGGAATATAAAGAAACAAAAGAAATGAACAGACAAATCACAATAAAACTTAGAGAGCCAGAGCATAGATTAATGTTTGCCAGGAGTTGGAGAGGCAGGGGAAAGAGGAACGATTGCTGTATACATATGGGATTTCTTTCTGGTGTGATGACAATGTTCTGAAATTAAATAGGCATGATGTTTGCACAAGCTTTTGATATATTAAAACTACTTAATTATACACTCTAAAATGGTGACATTATGGAATGTGAGATATCAATAACATAAGATTTTTGAGAAAGAAATTATTTTTGATAAAGTGGTATTTGGATAGATATTTGAAAAATGAAAGGGAGCAATCTACTAGATATCTAGGGAAAATGAATGCCAAGTAATGTAAACAGCAGAACTTAATCCAAATTTCAACATTCAGTATTCCTGATCTGATTTATAAGTCTTTGTTACTCTCATGGCATATTTTAATGTAGTCAGATTATGTAGAAATAATGAGGATAGCAAATACAAGGCTAAGACACTTTGGAGGAAGAGATTTAATGAGTGACTCATGTAAAAAAAGGAAAATGAACAGTTGAAAAAAATATGAAGACAGTAAAAATAAACTAAAAAGCTGCAAATAAAGAGAAAATGAGAAGTTGATATATTGGAAAGGAAACTAAACACTAGAATTAGACAGCTGTAAGTTACGTCTCCTCTCTTCATCCACAAGCAATTTCTTTGGGAAAATGTCCTTACTCTGTGTTCTTCTGTTTACCTTGTCCTGTATGTAGCATGGAAACATCTTTACTGGTTTGCTTGAGAAATGAGCAAGGAGAAACATATAAGACACAGAATTTGACACTTGGTAAACTCTCAGGATGTAATAATTATTCATAATAATCATCCTTAAAAACACAACATAAATTCCAAAGGGTCTTAACTTCTAAAAACTGATACTGTATGTTCAAATACATATTTAAAACAATGGCTGAGAGATGAAATATATGTAAATAGATTCTTCATATTTAGCCTTAAAAGTTTTAATTTAATAAATAGCATAAAACTATATGTTTTGTAACATAAAAAGCTATGCAAAGTGGAATTACCTATATTTTTAAGGTGTTAGTTGATTAAAAACTGACCTTTGTTAAAGACATAAAAATGTGCTAAAACTAAATTCAAAGCTATTTTCCACGTATATTCAGTATTTTTAGAAAACAAGCATATATGCTTAAAACTATTTTGAGACTAGTACTGTGTAAAAAAAAAAAAAAAACCAATACCAAAATATCACTTTGTTAATTAGAGCATATGAATCCAAACAACTGTTTTGGAGACTTAATCTTGCTGGTTCACATGCTAAAATGAAGTACTTTTGGTGTTTCCCTCAAGTGAGATAATGTTAGTGAAAAATCTGGCTCAGTGACGATGAGCAGAAGTTGACATATTTGAATAGTTCTCCTGGCATATGTCAGATTCTTTAAAAAAAATGCAAGGGAAACTGAAATCTTCTGGAAATTAAAGGCACCCATAAAAGAGGGAAAATGTGCTGATTTAGGGGTCAGGGGCCAGGGGAAATATCCCTGACTCTGAGTACCCACTAGCCAGAAGATCTTGGCAAGTTAACACCTCCACTTCTCAATTTCTTCTTTTCTAAAATGAGACATTTTACTTAATGGACTGTGTGATCTTTCTTATTTCTAATAATATGTAGTTTTCTGTAATAGTTACTCTTCCAGAAGAAATATTCCAGAGCTTACTGTGGGTGATTTTCTCTTTAAGTCTTATGAATAAAGTAGCTGTGAATCCCAGTTTTGGTTAACTTTGCCTTGGTGGGTTAGTTGGTGATTATACGGTGCTTGTCTTTTTGGTTTCTTTTCCTTCTTCACGGTTGTGATTCCTTCTGTCATTAGAAGATGCATCTAGAAATGCTGCTATGACTTTTCTCATACCTAAAGCCAGAAAGATGTTAAAAACATACAACCACCAATACAGTATAGGCATGAAACAATACAGACACGTATAAACCCTGCTTTAGAGGCAAAACTTGATTAATTTAGATGAACCTCATTATATTTGTGCTCTTTGATATATATATATATATACACACACACATTATGCATAGACATATATACATTCATTAAAGGGAGATTTTATTCATTTCACAACATTTCTTTTATAGATTGAACTATATGTTTAGGATGCTCAAAGACATGAATAAAGGAATAATATACCTTAACACTGCACAAAAAGATATACTAAAAAGGAGCTAGATGAAACACAAAGAGGAAAATATGAAAAAATTAGAAAAGCTAAAATCATGATTGAAAATTTTAAATATTAGATAAGATAAACTCTAAGCTGGAAAACAGTGAATGAGAAGGTATTGGTAAAGATTTTATCATCATGCATCAAAAAGAGATGAATAAATTAAAAACATGAGACTAGTTAGGAGTCAGAAAAGAAACGCAGTAAGTTTTTCGCACAAATAAAATGGTAGATCCAGAAAAAAATGGAGGGAGTAGGAAAACAAAATATAAAGACAAGAAATGTTTACAGTTAAGGAAAGATATGTCATCAAATCAGAAATTCATTATAATTATTGAACAGTAGAAATAAAAACAATGGAAAATTTAGAATAAATCTATACCCAGATCTATCTTACTGCTTTTATTGACACAGAACATCAGGAAATGGAACACAAATGTGAAAAAGTACAAGAGGGAAAGCTTATCAATAAGAGCTCAGCTACAAAAAATGACAGATTGACAAAAAATTTCACCAGCAACAACAGAGGTCATAAGGCAAAGGAGGAAAATCAGCATGCTAAGAAAAAGAAAACTACCTCTCAACTTCAAATTTTATATCCATACTTTTATTATTCAATAGCAAAAGCAAAATATTCAGACATGCTAAGAGAATTTACCTGCCAAACATCTTTACTGAAAGAATTAATGAAAAAAGAAAATCTATTAAGAATAAAACTAAATGAAGAACAAATCAAACAGGTGAAAAGTGAAGTCAGTAAAGTATGGGAAGGAATTTAATTTACTTTCTGTCTTAAAAAGAGAATAGAGAGAAAGTAAGTTTATAGAAAACAGCACCATGTTGAACAGTGGATCCGCTGAGTCATTGACTTTCTACTAGGCACACAAAATGAAAACTTATGATTTAGTATACACCTTAAAATGTGTTTCACAAAAAGAATAGAAATCTATGACTTACAAACTATAAGAAGGAAGAAAAAGAAATATAGAATTATTTACCATCCAACAGAAAGCATAAAGACAATAAAAATATAATAAAGAGAAGGGATGACAAACAGAATGTTTAGCTTAATTAAGATGGTAGAAAAGAAGTCCAGGCAAAAACGTTTTCGTCATAAAGTCAGTATCTGGTCATCAGAATCAGATATTCTACTTAAACGCTTAACCAGCAATCTATCTTCCTTTATTTTAAGAGGGGAGGGTGGGATGAAGTAGTGCAATTCAATTAAAAAATTACCAGTGGTGCACTCTATGGCTCAGTGGCTAACATGTAGGTCACGTAAAGGCCCGGGTAAGAAAAAAGAAAATTTTTTTTTGCCAATTTAAAATTTTTCTAAATGAAGCTAAAGCACAGTAAAATGCCTATTTGGATAAATAACACATTATAATGATAAGATATGAAATACTTAAAACATTGCTTCTTGATCATCAATTAATATGGTTGTTAGCAAATAATCACTTTATAGCCAATGACATGGTCTCCCAGGAGCCAGGAACTCTGAGGTACACTTCTCCTTTGTTGACATTAGTGCACTTATCAAAATGTCCATAAGCAAATTCTGAAGTTCTACTCGTTATAATATGTGACTTTCTCATATATCAATTTGTTGAAAAAGTTGGATATTGCATTTGAATGTAAACAGAAATTTTTCATAAGTAAACATCAGTATTGAGAAACACAAATGCAAAAAGATTAAGGCATTGCTCTGGGAAAACAGTAATGGGAAAATGCCCTATGGGGTATAATTAAAATTAATTATAATAGTTAAACATATCAGTTAAAAGAGATGATCATACTGAATAAATAAAGCAAGATCTAGTTATACACTGCATGAAAAAAGACACTCCTAAAACAGCCACGTTTAAGTAGTTAAAAATAGCAGGATAGAAAAGATGGATCGTGAGCACCAGATATGATTAGGTTCTGCTATGAGTGACACAAAAGCCATAATCATAGTGCTTAGCCAACACTGAAGCTTATTTGTCTCTCCTATAAATAGAGCCTGGAGGTTAGTATGCAGGATGGCAGGGTGACTTCACTCCATGGAATCTCAGTGACCCAGACTCTTTTCTCCTCACAGGTCATCCATCCATAGGCTGTGGCCCCCACCCTCCAATATGGTAGAATCTACATTCTAACACCAAATTGAGGAAGGGATGAAGAGACAAAAGCAATGTCTTCAGAAATGCTCTTCTAATGCACATACTAATTTATTTAATCCTCAGATAGCCCCATTTGATAAAAACTGCTGCTATCACCACAATACAGAAGAGGCAACCGAGGACGAAGAATTGCAGGGAGTTGCCCACGTCACATGACGAGGTGATGGTACAGGCAGAATTAGAGCCTATGATATCTGACTCCAGAGTTTTCATTTATAAACACTATGCAACATTGGTAAATAGTAGCTTGTCTGGACTTGTGTTCCTCCGTCTATAAAATCAGAAGGATGATTCATACCAGGGGTCATAAACTCATATCAAGTGAGTCAAATAAATTCTACAGATGAGTTTTGCTTAGAAGCGTGTATTTTTAATTTCTTAGAATGTTTTCAGGTAACGTATGTACTACCCAGTCAGCCAGGGTCCTACCAACTCACTTGCTTTCTTTTTTATCAGCTTTTCACACCATGGTCTTTCTGCCACCGTAAGACATTTAAGTTAGGAACTCCTGTATAAGACGTCTACCCTTTTAACTCTGAAATGCTTTCAGCAAGGGAGGAAACATTTTTTTTGAAAGATTGTCTCCAAAAGAATCCCTAGATTACACTTGATTCAAACATACATCCTTAAAATAACTCAAAGAATTACCAGAGATTTCATTAAAATGAAGCAGAATATGCATGGTATGTGCAGTTGGGGCATCCTTTACTAAATTGCTGCATACTAAATATAAATAGCAAACTCCAAACTCCAGAAGTGAAAACTACGTGGAATAATAGTTTTCAATCCATACTCATTAGAATATGAGGGATCCCAGGAATAGACTTAGTCCAACTCAGTAGATTAAAATTTTGTGGTTGTTGTTAATTATGATTTTATTTTTTTAAAGCACTTTTAAGTTCACAGAAAAGCTGAGGGGAAAATACAGCAGCCCATACGTGCCCTGACCCCACACATGCAGAGGCTCCCCCATTGTCAACATTCACCACCAGAGGAGTGCACCTGTGACAGCTGATGAACCTACACTGTTACATCACAGCAGTCAAAGTCCCTAGTTCAGCTTGAGTTCACCCAGTTTTATATTCACCCTCTCTTTCATTATCTTGATTTCACATCACAGACCTAAGCCATCTGAAACTGTTTTCTAATTAAGGTTATGCTGGCCTAAATAGTTACTTGTTTCAGGACCTGTGTGCTCATTGAGGGAAATTCTTTATCTGTTATCGCTTAAGTATGAGCAGGACTTTCAAATGTAAGCCCTGCGTCTGTTACCAGGTCACTCCATGTTCATTGTTCTCACACTGAGTGTTTATTTTCCTGTTGGCATTTGCATTCCATTTCAGGACCTGTTTGACTGCAGACACAGAGAAAGAAGATGGGCAAGTTCACCTATGTTGTGTGTTAGCTAACAAGTGTGACAAAAGGAAAAGGAGCACCTGAGTATGATCAGGGAATTCTTAAGGGGACAAAGGTGACATCTATAGTTTGTAAAGGGGGGGAAGTGAAATAAACGAAAACTGAAAGGCAGGTTGGTTGTGGAACACACATTCCAGAAAGGAGCAAGTTACATGGTACTTCTGAAATATATTCAATTTTTTCCTTATGTTTTGTAAATGAAGGTAAGGATGAGAGCATTATAAAGCGAGCTCGCCCATGGAGAAAGCATTTGAACTGATGCTCCATTTGCTTTCAGTAGAAGTGTTGAAGTTGATTAATCCTTGAATCAATAAAATGCTAAGAAGGATGAAATTCTCATTGGAAATAAATTCATTAGGAGACTTTAGAGTGTCTAAAAATTGAATCATGATGAGGAGGCAGGTTGTCACTTCTCATTAAGTCTTTTCACCAAAAAAAAAAAAAAAAGTATTTCTGTGATTTGGAGACAAGAATCTGCTGCTAGAATTCAATGTTTGATCAAGAGATGCGAGCAACAAAGAGCAGCTGAAAGAAAAAAATTCAATGTTTTCCCTTTCTTAATTTTCCTCAAATGGAGTCATATAAATTCAATTTATTTAGCAACTCCAAAGAGCAGAAGACATGTAGTTTTCATGAAAACTTGCTTATTATAATTTGGGGGTATATTGTTTAACTTTGAAGAAATAAAACATCATCAAATATTTCATTTAGTATAAGGAAATGTGGATTCTGTGTTGTGTCATAACATGAAAGATAAAATAAATTTAGAAGGAAGTACAACATGTTGTGAAACCATGGTAAAAATTTCAGGGCACGCATATCTGAATAATAGTCTAAAATATGAATGAGTATGTCACACACTCCCCCGATCTTTTCCTGAGGCATTTTCATGAACCACCAGGTCCTACCTTATGGAAACTAGATTGATGTATTCTTTGCTACAGGTTAGGTTATAACTGAACACAGATCACAAGAGAGTCATCTTTGTGATGTTTGAATACAGTCTCTTGAAATTTATGACAGAGGCACTAGTTTGAAAGAAAAGATGGTTTGAGTATCAAAGCGAAACCCTTAAGGACTGGAGACATAAACTTTATGCCATAAAAAGATACATTTGGGAGAAGAGATGAAAGCTAAGACAACTTCGTCCCCTGCATAAAGATTCTGTAAACCAGTGAAGGAGGAGAAAGTGTCAAGGGAAAAAAGACGTACTTCAGTGTCCCCTGGTGAGGTCCGTGTCTTACCCCTCACCTGAAGTTCACAAGCAGCTTAGCAGTTTCACAAAAGTTTATGAAACTGTAGGTCTGTAGTTCCAACGACAAATTCTAAGCACTAAGAATGTGGATTTTTTTTAATTTTCAGTTTTATGAAGATCCATGTTTGGAAAACTGAAAAAAGATTGAAATCTATGTCTTACCTTGTAGGTGGAGCAATGTTCTCCATAATCGGGGGAAAATGTAGTGAAAATGGCTACAAAAACACAGTTAAGTGTACACACCAAAAACAGCATTAACGGTTCGCCTGCTTCCTATGTGGCACCAGGAGAGATGTTTCCTCATGTAGCCAAGAGTGATGAAGGCATGGCCTTGAGAACTGAGAGCCCTGATTCCTAGAAGACCTGATGGTTGAGAGGATGAGGCCAATGGAGTAATCTACATAGATGGACCAACAAGAGGAGAATGGAGGACACTGAGGCTGTCCCATGGTGTGTCAGCTCTATTTTGTGACCAGATATTCTTCACTCCACTTGTGCCACAACTTTATCCTCATTCCTTGGCACTATATCTGATTCTCAAGATTTACGTATTATGGAGAGTAAGGTTAATAATGAACTCAGAAAACCATGAATTGACTATCAGACTTAGACCTGATTTCATTAAAAGGAAGTCAAGACACAAGATAAAGATGACAATTTTCCTTAGTAAAAAAGTTATTTTTTTCTACTCTGGAGTTTGTGCTTGAGAAGTTAACATCTTTAAAATACACACTAAATGCAGATCAATAGTAGACATGCATGATGGGACTCGATATTCATTTTTGTGGAATAATTCTTTATAAAATATAGTTGACCCTTGAATAATAAGAGTTTGAGTTTTGCAGGTGCACTTACACGCAGATTTTTTTTTCAGTAAGTACAACTGGTCCTCAGTATTCCAAGTTCCACATGTATGGGATTCAATCAACATGGCATGTTGGCTGGCTGAATCCACAGATGTGGAACCCATCAATATAAAGAGCGGACAATGAAAGCCTTGAGCATCTGCAGATTTGGGGATCTGGGAGGATAGGTGGTCCTGAAAGCAATCCCCTTCGGATTCCAAGGGATGACTATAGTTGAGTTTAAGTTGGAGGAGTCGAAAGTTCTATAGGTATTTCAGCTATGCATGGGTCAGTTTGTCCTAACTCCCACATTATTTAAAAGTTCAACTGTATGCATTAGAGCATGTTATTAAAAATCCAGCACTCAGTGAATATACTGTATCATTGGAGTTACAGAAATGTAATTTACATAAACTTTTGAGCAAATCATCAACTGTCTAAAACAAACCCACTTGAGACATGCCCTTCCACTGAATTTTTAACAAAAACTCAAATATTTACATTTCTGTCAACCTTAGGAAACCAGAGCTTCTTTTAGTTAGAATCCAGTCAAAAATAGCCACATTAACATAAATGAGCAAATGGACTGGTCCATATGTATAGGACAAAGGGAACAACCTGCTGTGATGGGCAGTCTGAGACTTCCATTGGTGGCATCTGAAAAGAAGTCTAACCAGTTGGAGATGTATAGTGATTCATTTTGGGTTGATGACCAGAAGACAGCCTGTCCATAAGCAGATATGCACACCTCTGGAAGAAGGACAATAAGAAAAGCAAGGAAAGTCTTTATAAAGTCTTTATAAGTCTTTATGAACTGATGAGTAAAGTTAGTTCCTCTCAAATTTTTATTTGTTGAGTTATCCCTTCCATATGCAACGTGAACACATGTTGCTCTTCAGCCTGATCACTTCATGAGAGAAGACAAAATGTGGTCTGGAGGCATCAGTGGTGTTTTGGGCTACCCTCCAAATCATTATGCTTCTTCTCTTTTATTCCTATAAACTGCTCAGGGCATTACCTAAGAACTTGAGTTTTCTTTTCCAAGGCATAAAAAGTTCCAGTAAAGTTTCAACAAGCATCTCATTCTTTTAGGTCATAAACCAGGTTAGAGAAATATATGAGTCAAAGTGACTCCATCTTGAATGATATCATCTTAGACTCATGATCACTGATAACTTCCTTCTAAGCACAAAATTTAAAAACCAAAAACCAAAAACAACTCTAGAAGCTGATTATAAACAGCTTATTCCTATACTCCCAGGATGTAAACAAACACATAAATCTTTAGAAGAACAAAGATGCTCATTTCATTGCTCTAACACATTTAAGGAAGTTATTGGTATAATGGAGAAAAAGGTATTCATGGTAATTATGTTCTTTGAGGTCACCACGAATACCGAACTAGTAAATAAACACTGAACTACCGCTTCTAAGAAAAATAAGGATTAATTTCCTATAAGCCTCTTGTCATGACATTGTTCTCATTCAATCAATACATAAACTTGCTTTATGTGTATCCATTTAAAGACACCTTAATTAATATGCATTGTTAATTCAATAACAATGAACTCACAACCAATAGTACTACGACTCATGCCTGATCCAAAGCATATCTAACATAGGTATTTTCTTTGTCGGGTACATCACAGCTTTTTGCACTTAGGCACACTGGATAGCACGTCAGCCCTACCCTTGAAGGTCATTTTAAACAGTAAAATCATCAACAAAATAGACTCCAAAATTTGGAAAAGGTGGCACTAAACAGATCATGGAAAGAACACTTATCTTCCATGAGAGTCAAAATAAGAGGCCAAATGTTCAACCTCATTTATAATACATGTCAGACATCTTGAAATTTTTGTCACTGTGTGCCAATCTGTGAAGGACTGTGGAAGTGCTGAGAGTATTGAATTGGGACTTACAAGAAAACTTTAGTAAGATTGCAGATTCGCAAGTAGGAAATTTGAAATTAATGAGGATGACTGTATTTGAGATACATAAATGTTAAGGTGTTAGCAGGTGAAAACCAGGGAAGCATTTTTACTTAATTAATGAGAGTGCATTGTTGAGAAGTCTTCTTCATTCCTATTTATATTCAGATTTAGGAAGGCTCCAAATGCTTTCTGCATATCGGTATCATGGCATCTTGCAGACAGGTTCCTGAGAAACAGACTCTAAGGAAGAATGTGGGCAGTTCACTCTAGCACACTAAAATGTGCGAAACACAAGAGGGCATTTCTAGTGACTTACAAAAGAGACTTTGTAGATGGATGACATTCAAGGATTTTGAAATGGAGTCATTATCTTGGAGTTCATAGGCATTCCTAATGTAACCACATGAATCCTTGAGAGCAGAGAATCTTTCCAAGTTTCAGAAACCTGGAGATATGGCAAAATGAGAAGTCTGTTGTTGCTGACTTTAAAGATGAAAGAAACCTAGAAATACCTCTAGAAATCGGAATGAAATGGCTTCCCCTCAAACCTTCAGAAAGGAATTGGCCCTGAATTTTAGCCCAGTGGGACCCATGTGGAACTGTGACTTATAGAACTTATAATTACTTAGAGTAATTAATGTGCATTGTTTAAGCCAACACGTTGGTAGTCATTTTTATAGCAATAGAAAATTAATAAAGTACTTGCCAATGTAGTGACTGGCTCCATATATTATAAAAGAAAGGAGGCACATGACTACTCTAAGATGGTGAGTGACTCTAAGGGGATTTCCTTCCTGGCTGTAAAAGTCATCATAGTGGTTTCAGCCACCTGTTGGCCACCTACCAGATCATCTCATTTTTTTTCACTATTGTATCTCAGTGTATGATTCTGGAACCTGTTATCTACTTAAATCTTTCAGTCCCTAAACTACTCATTAATGAAACTCACAACTGCATACTATCATCAATTAATTCACTAACAAACTCGGTGTGACTCACTATCAGGTAGTCTGGCCCAGTCTAAGACCTATGGCTTTAGAAAGGCAGGAGAGCCAAAAGAGCTTTCTTGCAGGAATGTGAGAGATCAGAGTCCACCCCTAAGACACTGAAGTTCATCTCAGTTATGGGACAAGGTTCATGCCTATATACTAACTGACCATGTATTTGGTGAAGGAAATAAAATGGTGAAGAAGAAAGACCATGTCCTGACTCCAAAGAACTTAGAGTTTAGTGATGAATATAGATAAAACATAATTTAAATATAGTATGTGTGTTCTTTGATAGAGAAATATAGGGTTCTATATCACCATGCTGGAGAAGAACTCAGTTCAGTCTTAGAGAGGAGCATGGAAGGGTTCTCTGGAGAAATGGCACTGAAACTGAAAGTCGAAGACTGTATAGAAATTATTCGGGCAGATGGTGTAATAGGAAAGAGCGTTCAAGCAGATTGACCAAGGATAAGTAGAGAAGCAACAGTAAAAATCCTGGGTCTTTATGGCATGTTTGCAAGAGTCAGATCCTATGCTAAGAACTTCACATACATGACTTCATTTCATTTTCACAGAAAACCAATCAGGTATGCACTGTAACTAATTTCATTTTTTTCATATAGGAAGACTGAGAAATAGTGAATTTCTTGCTCAAGACAATACAACTTGACAGCAGTTGAACACAGACTTGAACCCAAGTAGTCTGGCCCATGAGTACCTATGCTTAAGGACAATCATGCACTGCCTCTGGCTGAAGCCCAAGCAAGAGATCTAATGGCTCATTCCAGGAGGTTGAATTTTGTATGCTGGGAGCTGAAGATGGTGGAGCCAGGGAATTGGAATCTGCAATGGCAGGAAGTGAAGCCTGTTAAAATTTATGAACAGATCATAAGCATATCTATTCAGTACTCAATATTTGATACCGATTTGGAAAGGGTAGGATTCAGTGGGAAGACATAGTCAAAGGTTTTGGTGTCAAACAAACTTGATTTCCACTTTTCCCACTTCTACTCAAAGCTAAGCTATTTAACTTAAGCAAGTTCTTTAAATTTCCTCTACATTCCCCCACACCTCCTTAGCACCATGGTCCCAGCTGTGCCTTGGAGATTGCAATAGTTATATCAAAGAGTTGTTGTGAAGATTGCATAACGTAAAGTGCATAAACGTCTGGTACATAGTGAGTAGGAATTCAAATGTTCAGTGTTTCCCCCTTTGTTTCCCCATTAGAAGAAGAAGCACAGATTGTCTAATTTATCTCCTCGTGATTCAGCCAACACATAACAACTCGAAAAAAAAGAACTGACCCATAATTTTTGTAATATTGGAATTCAAATCTCACATTTTATTGACGCAAAATTTAAGACCCAGATCATTGGAGTATGACGGAAGGTCACTGGAATAGAAATCAAGAAATGTGCATTCAAGTGTCTGCTCCACCACAAGGAGCCAGGAGACCCTTCCTCTCTGAGCTTCAGTTTCCTCATCTGAAACAGGAGCAGGTTGGGCTTAATGGCTTCCCATGTACAGAGAGAGATTGTGAGAGAGTGAGAGTGAGGGTGAGAGAGGGAACAAATATCATCCCACTGGGAGATGCTGAGAAGCTATGTGTGAAAATAAGAAATGGGGGTTTGAAGTAAACTAGATACTTGTTATAATGTCTCTTCATCTATAACATGAAAAGGATAGCTTTCTTTCATTAAAGTTGTGTTCAGATTTAAAAATCACTCCTCAACCCTTAAAATAAAATTCTTAAAATTCTATTTAGCACAATTCTCCAAGAGAAGTTAACATTCCTTACTTTTTGCTGTCATCACTTAAGGTCTGCACTATGCCTCCCCAGAGCAAGTGTTCAGCTGCCTCAGATATGAGCATTTTCCCCTAATTTATCTCCTTAAGAGAGAGGCAGTCATATTCACATTTTTTACAAAATAGGACCTAGAAGAGTGCCCAGCACATAGTTGTTTCTCAGTGACTCTTGGTTGTTCAAACTAATGAAGTAATGAAAAACAAAACAATGAAATTGCATTTTCTTCACTATATTGGTGAAGATTTTTTATGTATGCTTAACACAAACAAGAACACATAACTAAAGCAACCTGCCTTGAAATCAACATTTCAAAGGTTTTAAAATCTCTGTACCCTTTGATCCAGTAATACTCTCCTAGAACTCCATCCAATAGAGGTAATAAACTGTTTACCATGTCAAAAAAAAATTCAATGAATGGAAGAAAAGGACTAAGTAGATATTTACAAAATATTAATAGTGGACATTTCTAAATAGAGGATTTAAATGTGATTTAATTTTTTTATTTCATACTTTTTCAGAATTTTCCAAAATTGATTTACTGAGCCAGCAAAAACTTTATAGCAAGACTATATAGTACTTTTTTAGTTATATGAGATATTTTTAAAGTTGAAATATATAATTAATTGCAATATATTGAAAACATGTTAATATTTCTGAAATACCTAAGGTTCTTTAATTTATCCCTAGATCTAATGTAGCATATTGCATCATCAAGGAGATACACACACACACACACACACACACACACACACACACACACACACACACACATGTCTTTATAAGAGTATATCTACTTGGGTCCTTAATTATCTGTCTTCACTCTTTTAAATTTAGAAGTGCCACTTGTAATTTTCTTCTGGTCATTTAATTTCTAGAGACATGCAAGTATCAGCAGATTTATTTTTCTCCAAAACAGGTTAATGCTCCAGTTAACTGCTGTCCAGATAGTTTTTTATTAAAAAGTAGCACAGTTCTCCCTGTGAGATTTCAACATCACATGCTAGAGGAACTGAAAAGTTAACTAGGTTATAAGGATTTGTTGGAGTGTCTGATCATTGTTATATTATTGCTGAGGTAGACACTAACGAAGTTCTTAAGTGAAAAATAAATCATTATTGTGGTTCTTTATCAATGGAGTGGTTTTAGGTGAAAAAAAGTATGTTGTAATTGTTTTCTTTGAAAATAGGCCAGTATTTACTTACTTATTTTTCCTGAGTGGAGACTTCAGGCTTAAAACAGAATTAGCCATTGTTGCATCTTTTTAAGTAGCTATTTTTAAAACTTTTTGTCTTGTCACCTCAAGGTCTCCTATGGAGTTTATTTCATCAAGCACCCAACTTCTTATATTTCCATGAGATTTCTACTAGTTCTTATTTCCCTCAGGCCCCAACATGATAAAGTCTCCCTACCCACAATAAAATCTTTTCTTCTCTATTGTGGTTTTGAGCTATGATTCTGTTTCTATCATTCCCTGACTCATTAAAATCTTAAAAAGGTTATTCACACACAGTTGGGTTAGTTTACCATTTTTACAGCCCCCCCACACCCGCTACCCCAATTTCTGATTTCTACTTTTGCTATGCTACTGAAAATATTTTCTTGGAAGTCATCAATCAATTCTTGTTTTCAAAGCAATGGTTCTTTTCCATTTTTCAACTTACTCAGCTTACCCATGTTTAATGCTGCTTCCTCTTCTATTTTATTGAAACATCTCTTTTCACTTAGATGCTTAGAGGGTGAGATGTTAATGACTAAGGATTAGGGCTTCACCCTAGTCCCATAATTCTTGATCAGTATAAAGAAAATAGTTTGGCAGTGCATTTAATACAAATGAAATGTAAGTATGCTACCATTTTAATGTGAAAAATAAAGAATACATGAGAATCTCTTTTCCTACCTCAACCCATTTCGCACCCACTCTCATAGTTTAGTATACCTGGTAAGTATTCTTCCAGAGTCTTTTCCATGTATTCATGCTAAAGGTATATTGATAGGTATATAGAAACAGATATTTGACAAACATGAATAATAGATACATAGTTTTTGGTAACAAAGCTCACATATTTATTTTTCTTAAACCTAATTACTGCTCTAAAACTAAAAGGAAGAGCTATTAAGGGTAGGAAGAATAGCATGAAGAGGGGGAGTCACAAAGATGGACATATGGCATGCCTTGATGCTTAAAATAACTTATGAACACATAAGCATATTTTATGTCCATGCCGCACAAAGCTTCTTAAATTTAGCAGTGGAAAATTAAGCGCAAAATTTTGAATTTTGATTTCTTTGTTACTTGTTTTTTTGTTGCTCATGTGGAAAATGAAACCACTGAACTTAAATGGAGGAGCATCAATTGATTTGGCACTTGAAGAAGAGGACTTAGTTCACTATGACTGTATTTTAATAGTAGTCTTTGATTATCAAAAGGTGGGAAGTTGGAAATAGTTATAGTCAAGGAATAGAAAGAAAGCATCTTAATTTAGTATCTTCCTTTCACATTCTGGCTGTGCTACCTAAGAATTGTACAGCCCACTCACAGGCTGTAAAGATCGTTACATTTGGTAAATCACTGTAGTAACATTTCTTAAATGAAATAGAAAAAGCTTTGAACAAGATGGCAAATGAGTATAGTAACGTTTACTAGTTTTCTAGAAAAATGAAACACCGATTGAAATCATTTTTAGAAGATGAAGAGAGATTTGTACTACATAGCAGAGAATTTCAGTGTTGAGGTTAAAAAGAGACTCAGGTTGAAAAGACTTCAGGGGATTTTTCTATGAACTTGTTACAAAGTGACCAACGAGATCAAAGAGACACGCCAGAATTATGAGGAGATTTATTCCTGCAGGCGACTGTATGGGGTTTCACCCAAATCATACAGTAATTTGTGAAAGCAACTCACCGTTTATATAGACACACACACGGGCACAGGGAAAAAAAAAGGCAGTTGATTATCTGCAACTATGGTTGTTACAGGTTTCCACAGTAACGTGTTTGACATTCCTGTTATCTAAAATTCTCATTCTGCACGTCCGATTCATCTGGGGAGGCTCCAGGAACAGAACGGCTCCCCTTGAGCCCCCGGGTGGGCCGGGGTTTTGTGTACAAACTGGACCATACAGTTATCTCAACACTGATTGCCTCACTGAACTTTCTTATTTGGGGGCCTCAAGGCTGGCTTGTGAGGTAAGAGTGACTCAGTACGTAAAAGTCTTTACTTTCTTCCAATTTCCTGTTTCAAACTAAATGGTTAGTGACTGATATTTCATCAAGAACTCTGTTGAAAAGGGAAATTTTATAGAAGGGCAGCTATTAGAAAGAGCAAAGAGAGTTAAAGATAAGCAATATTTGATTGTTATAAAGTTGTTATCCAATACTGGAATTAGTATTAATCATGTCACGTTGAAAGAAATTGATAATAACAATAGCTATTACTTATAGATATCAGAAAAGAGACATTTAAATAAAAGATTTTAAAAGATTCAAAAGTGAAAAATACTTTAGAACTTAGAGACCCTTAAAGAAGAGATAAAGAATGCACTCATTCATATTTAATAGAAGAGTCGAGGAACTGGTATGTTTTCCTAAGGACTGCAGGTTTCTAATGACCTAATATTTATATGCATGCAGTGAAAAGATGACTTAAGCAAGGAATCATTGGTTGTTATTTTTTTCTCTATTTAATCCTATAAATGTGTCTAGAAAGAACTCAAGAATTCCTAAGGTAACTTCCAGCTGGTAACTCTCATTTTAATCATAATGTTGTTTAGCACACATATCAGCGACATTAAAGAAATGTATTAGACAATTGATTTGAGTTTTCAACATGTGTTGCTTGAAAGGTTTTGTAAGGCAAATGCTGTGGGGCTGTCTAATATTTTTTCCCAGGTAAAGCCCCACCCATTGCCTGCCATAATAACATGAATTCTTAATCTGAACAGAAGGGCTTTCCACAGGTGTGGTTAAAAGAATGTAACACATGCTTATTTTTTAATATTAAAAATCATTTATTAATCATCTATCACTGTCTAATTAAGACCCAATTAAATAGCTTGAATAAATTAAAATACTCAAGTACAGATAGGTATCTCTTCAAATCTTGAATTTTACCCTTAAATTGTAGGATAGAATCTCACCCAAGATTCTCACTCTATCAGTCTTGGGCTTTATGCAGGTAAGGGTATGCTTACATATTCTTTCATACACACTTCAATATCAGTGCATTCCATCACCACTGTCAAATGAAATTAACTCATCAATACTTCAGTAAAGTACAATAGAAAAGAGAAATAAAATCCCTCAGTTTAGGATCTTAATCTAGTTGAATAAACTACCGATATTTTTTTTTAAAACTCTTCTGAAACCAGAACTTCTCTTCCAGTGGCGATCTTTTCTCATGCTCCCTGGGCACAGAATCCTTTTGTTCCTTTATCCTCTTCTCTTGGCTTCATGAATGATCACATCACCCAGCTCTAACCAGCTTATCCTACCCCTCTGGCAAAGGAAAAGTTCCAAAAAAAATGCATCTAACTACCTTAAATAATTGCTTAAATTCATTGGTTTATTTATTGACCGATAAAATTTGAAGAATGACATATGTCATGGCAGAAAAATGGTGATGAAACCTAACATTTTAGATGTGAAGCATGTATTACTTTATAGTAGGTTATCCAAAAGATAAATTTCATATAGATTCCTCCAAAATAAATACTTAATTTGCACAATAAGAGTAATACAAATTGATTATTTAGCATTATACATAAATACCTTATATTTCTTAACCCTTAACGAGTTATTTTGTTGTCAGGTAAATATTCCTCATCAGTAAATAAAGTCTAGATTTCAATCTCTTTATAAACCAGCAATTAATAACTATCTCTTTATTCACTTAGCAGCTTAATCTTGTAACAGCTATGATAGTTAATAGCTCTTTCCCCAATATTGAATTTATATTGTCTGTTTCTAAGTTCCTGATATATATGTATCAGTGCCTCTCAAGCAGAATTATTAGTCAGGAATCATGCTAAAATGTACGTTATAAATCAGTAGGTCTTTGAGATGACACCTGAGATACGGAATTTTTTTTGTTAACCATATTTTTCCTTGATTTCCTGAGGTATAATTAATATGTAATATTATATGAGTTTAAGATGTACAAAATGATAGTTTGACATCCATATATGTGTGAAATGACTGCCACCACTGTGCCAGCTAACACCTCTAGCATCTCACACAATTACCTGCGTGCATAATTAGAGCATTTAAGATTTACTCTCAATTATTTTCCAGTATATGATAAAAGCATTGCAGCTACCGTCACAGTCTAATACTGTACATTAGATTCCTAGATCTTTTCTTCTTATAATGGGAAGTTTACATTTGTAACCAACATCTCCCTATTTTTCTCATTGTCCTCTGATCCCCTGGCAACCACTTACTCTGTTTTATTTTCATTTTTTATAGTTCCACATACAAGTGAGATCATGCGATAATGTCTTTCTGAGTTATTTCACTTAATATAATGCCCATAAGAAAACCCACGTTGTCATCACAAACAACAGGATTTTCCTTCCTTCTTATATATTAAATCTTCTTTACTCATTCATTCATTGATGAATACTTAGGTTGTTTCCTTGTCGTCACTATTATAAATTAACACTAGAATAAAAATAGGAGTACAATATCCCTTTGATTTTGTTTTCATTTCCTTTGTACATATAACCAGAAGTGAGATTTCTGGATCGTAAGTAGTTTTATTTTTATTTTTTTTTTGAGAAAATTGCATAGTGAATATTCCATAGGTCCTGAACCAATTTATACTTCCACTACAGTGCATACTCCATACCCTTGGAAATACTTGCTACTTCTTATCTCTTTTATAATAGCCATTCTAACAAGTGTGAGGTAATAACTTATTGTGATTTTGGTTTGCATCTCCTTGATACTTAGTGACCTTGAGCATTTTTTTCAGGTACTTGTTGACCATTTGTATGTCTCTTTATAAAAAGGTCTGTTCAGTTTCTTTGTCCATTTTTTAAATGATAGTTTATTTTCTTGCTACTTAGTTGTATGACTCCCTTCATTATTTTGGATATTAACTCCTTATAGAAGACTTTCAGTACTTTCAAAAAAGCCCCAGATGATGAATGCATCTAGGCTTCAGGCTCTGGACTTCACAAGATTAGAACAAAGTCTCTAGAAAATATATATAAGTCAAATAATTTGGATTTGAAAGACAAATTCTATTCCTAGTTTTCTCTCCTAAAAAAGTGATGGTGGCAAATGGGCTTCTCCTCAACCCCCATTTAAAAATGAAAATGTTAAAAATTATCATAGAATAAACTTATGTAGACACAAGTAGTTACTAAATTATTGACTGACTCATGTTAGAAAACACCATAGAACCTGTGTCTTGGGATTTTCGAGGACCTACTATTCTAAGTGAAAAGGATGGGGATTTTTATTAGGTAATTGTAATTGAGTTTCCAGATTATTTTCAATCTTCATTTTCACCTTATAGCAACTTGACAAAATATGTATAAGATCCTGTCATTTTCAATAATGAACTGAACCTGTCATTAAATGTTGTTCATGGCTGAGTAGCCTAGAGTTCAGACTGAAAAAACAAGCTGAAATGGTAGCTGAATGATGAAACACAGTTCTAACCATGTGATTTCATGAAAATACATAGTAGAATGTGATTGTCAGTTAAGGTAGCTTCCTAAACACAACCTGCATTATAATGGTGTGGAAACCTTTCTAGCCCTTAAAAAGCCCCTGCAGAAGAGTAAATATGTTTTTAATATAACATAGGAATCCTGGTTCAAAAGTTAGTGGATATAGGCAACATTTTAAGCCAGAGACCATTGACTAATTCTAAAATTATTTCATCAAGAAATGCACAAAATTCATCAAATTACAGCCATGGAATTTCTGCTAAGAAATATTCTTCCTTAGCATAAGAAATCTTGACATTCTCTATTTAAGAGACTCATTGCGAGAGTAATTTTGTGTATCTCAGATAATGTTGAAATGATAGATGGAGTTTCCTTGTTGCAAGGTAGAATATCAAGTGTTCGACTGCATTGATGGATTGATTTGACACAGCTTTTTAAAGATATACCTGAAAAATGAAATAATAAGAAAATTTTCCAGGGTTTTATTTTTTGCACTTTTGTTTTCCCTTGATCAATGAAATTGATTTTGTCTTTTAATTACTAAGCAATGTTCCATTAATACCTATTACAAGTGTGGGTCCAAAAAGAAGAATTCTCATTTTCCCTCTTGGTCCTTCTACTTGTCGAAAATAATCAAAACAGCAACAAATGGGTTGGCAGAGGAAAAACAATTTTAATGTGCATATGTGGGAGTCACCCTGACTGGGTACGTCCCACTTTCAACTGGGGCAATGGGGTTTAAATCTTACACTGAGGATGGCAAAGGGCCTGAGGTGAAGGGAGAAGCAAGAGGTGAAGGCTTCATGTAACAGAGTGGGGATGGTCTTAGCTCTATCCTGAGAGTAAAGGTAAGTATCTTAAATTTGGAAGAAGACCTCCCCAAAATACTTTCTTCTTAGTCATTAGGAAGCAATAATATTTCTCTTAGGGGAAGGATAGAGGCTTAAGGAAATGGCAATTAAGAGAAAAACCAGAAGGTTAGGGAAATGTCAAAGCTTCTCCTTCTCTGAAGTAACCATATTTCCCAGCTCAGAGTAATCTGCATGCCAGAGCAGGGGTCTCCACAAAGTCTTGGAGTGATCTGTTTTAAGCGTCCTCACAATAGTTCAGAAAGACTGAGTCTCATAAGAGTTAATTTAGTTAATTTTCCACATCACATAGATAAATATGATGAAATATTTTTTCATTTAATGAGGCCTGACATTGTTCAGCATTTTCTAAGTTAATGAGAAAGTATTTTATGAATGTGAGTGAGAATTTTAAGCAACAACATTTTCTTGGGTTTGTTCTCTAAACAATAGAAAATCTCATGATTTAAAATAAAAAAAAACTTGTGAAATGTAACACAGATTCTAACACAAACTTACCAGCAAGAATGAGGATGAGCTGGCAGGAAGACAGAGGAAGAAGCATTTTATTTATTTTATTTAGTTGTTCATCTTGGCTGTTCCCTGCCCCCAGCCCTGGGGCTGAAACCTTGAACTGGGCATCTTGGCATGTATATGGTCTATATCCAGTGAACCAAACCACTAGGCCACCAGTACACACAATTCTGCAGATTAAAATGACCAGTTTAGAAAAAAATTACCCACATAATGTAGGTGAGTATTGTTCCTTCAGTTTTGAAGGAGTTTTGAATGCTTATAAAATAATTATTTTTCATGGATGGTTTTGGGAACTGAAGGAGAAAATGAAGCTTTCAAAATGTGCACAGCAATCCAAAAAAGACCATCAACTATTATATGCCACAATTATTTTTGACATTTTTCAGGGATCCTTTTATTTTGACTCTATGTTGACTCTCTCTTAAACACAATTTTGAAAGCAACTATTGAGTTGAAAAGGAAGAAAAGCTGAAGGAATGAGTTAATGAGATTAGGTCTTTGTGGTAACCTTCCTTATGTGTCTTGGCATATGACAGTATATAGCTTACATAAATTAATGATTTGATTGAGGATAAATGTGGCTTGCTCTTAAAGTTTAAGCATAAGGAAACAACATTGCCTTGTTTCCCAATCCAAAAAATCAACCTCTTAAATATATACAAAGTAACTACATATCTGATAAAAGCATTTTTTCTTAAAAGGAAGGTGTAGATAACTATGAAGGTAGGAATAAAGATGAGTAGGCAGGCAGGAAAAAGCACCTTATTTGTTATTTAGTTGCCCACCCCGAGCCTGGGTGGTGAACCTGGGTCCTTGAGATGTATGTGGAATTGTTCCCAGGGTGCACCAGACCACTAGCCACCAGGAAACACACCTGATAAAAGCAATTTTATGCTCTTTTAGCTATGCTTTTTTCTGTTTGTTGTCTGAAGATTTTAAGTGGATTTCTAATCGTTTGGAAAATTTTTAGTCACGATACTTGTGGAGTTTTAACCACTTTATTATCATGGATGGAAAGTTAACACAAGGTAGATAACATATGACAGGCATGACACCTGTCATATATCAACCACTACATGCTATGTAATTTCTAATTTGATACTACACACATTCAAGATTTTTCATGTAAAACAAAATGTCTCTAATCACCAACCTAGAACAAACCTGTCTTCAGGTCAAACTCTCAGGATTACAAAATATTTAGATTTTTAAAAAACAGGGATGCAGATGTTCAACCCTTTGCCCTCTTAACAGATGTGGGTAATTTTCAAGACAGTTCTAGTGGCAAGTACTTGGGAGCCTACTTCTTCAACGCACAAGTGTTGAAATGTCTGTTTCCCAGCTTTATAATTAGGGATTATTTCACAGTGATTTTCAGCACAGATGAAATTTAGCTCACTTAAGATATGACAGCCATCATCTCTTATTTTCATTAAACATGCTCTAGAGCGGGTGGTTACAGAAATAAGGTAGGAATTAGCATCTGAAAGTTTAAAGATGATTGCAAAGTCTCTTCCTTAGAAAATGATGGGTTTCCCTTGGCTTAGCTCTCCTGACGTAAATCAGCGCTGCTCCAAGTGGCAGCCTCTGCTACCCAATGTATCACATTTAAGCATTCATCTATGTCCACAAAAATGAAGTCTGATTTTAGTTTTTCCAAACTGTAAGATATGCCTTACTCTTGAAATGTGGGAGTAATTGACTGAGGATTGCCAATGCCTATGTGCCCTGCTCAATCTGCCCACTTTTTGCCTCTCTCAATGCTTTTCAGTATAGTTGCATCTGCTCCACCATATATGTGCTCTTCAGTGGCCTAAGCTTCCTATAACTGGTAGTAGGCCTTTATAGCAAAATATGAAAATGTAAGAAGCTGTATCTTAATAGTTCCTAATTCTCAAACAAAACTATATCTATGTAGAGCCATCCAAAAAATCATGTTGTTTCTTTCACTGATGATTATTTCCTGTGGTATCCATTTATCAAGAAAAGTGGTCATTTCCATTTGATTGGTTTCCATCTTCAATGGTGAGTCTGTCATCATTTGGAGACTTTAGGATTTCTTGAATTTGCTTCCTTGAAATCAAATACTGATGCTTCGTGGAAGGTTGATAAAGTGCTCAGCATTGGGTAACTCTCCAAGTCCTTGCTCTCTTCATTTCCACTGTGTTTCCATCTCCTCATTGCTGTGATTATTCAAAGCTATTCCCACAATGCCTGTTTCTGATGGGAGTAATCCTCAAAGTGATTTTAAAGCAAAAATTATCCTGAACTTCATCTGAGTGACACAGTTCCTTCTATTAGATCTGGAAAACCAAAGGAGTATAGAAACAGGACGTGTATCTCACTGCCTTTTCCCACTGATTTTAACATGTGGGGCACTGAATTCTACACGGATGTTTCTTTCTCACTACAGAAAACTGACAATTTTGTGGCATTTGTTACTTGGTTTTAGACAAGACAATAATGGAGGTCCATAGAGCCAGGACTGATTTAACACAAGAAAGAAGGGAGAGTATAGTACAGAGAAGCAGATAAAGCAAGTCTGGAAGAACAGAGACAAGAAACCATTTGATCTCCACAAATGGAAAATGTGACCTTTGTCCCTCACTGTATAGTTTCTACTTCCTATAGTTGATGAGCTAGCTCTGCAGTTCATCTCCTCATAGTCTATGAACTGCCACTAATTCCAATAGCTTCTCCCAAACATTCAGTCAGCAAACACTTTTTGAGTTTATACTATGTGCCCAACATTGCAGCAGATTATGTAGAAAATAGAGTAAGAGATGAATTGGTAACCATTCTCAGAGATCTTTCAGTTTGACAATTAAGATAATCGAATAGATAATTACACCAACGAAAGAATACTGTCTATGGAGAAGGAGACTCTGTCATGGGATTATACAGTTTGGGTATTATGAGTCATTAACCTAAAGTGGTTGAGAAATATATTGATAGTGGCTAAGAAGGATCTCTTTGAAGAATTAATAACACCAGCTACGACCTGAAGGAAAATGAGTAATTGACTGGGTGAAGGAAGAGGAGAAAGGGAAAATTTTCCCAGCAAAAGGTAAAATTAAGAGCTGTGTGAAACCCTAGGATAGAGAATTTGTATTTGAATAACTGCTAATATGAGGAAATAAGTTCAGCCTAAACAAAGCAAACAAAACAAAACAAACAAAATAACTAAAGTGGTGAGAGTCAACATATGGAATGCTTTTTTTCTAAATTACTGTAAATTTATTACCCATTTTGAAATCAGGGAATATAATACCTCCAGCTTTTTTATTCTTTGTCAAGATTGCTTTGATAGCTATTTGAGGTCTTTTTTGTTTCCACAGGAATTTCAGAATGTTTTATATGTCTTTGAAAATGCTATTAAGACTTTACAGGAGATAGCACTGTAGGTATCTTTAGGTAATTAGAACAAGAGGTATTGACATAAAGACAGGTATGTAGAATACAGCAAAGAACCCAGAAATAAACTCATAGATATGCAGTCCACCAATCTTCAACAAGCAGGGTCAGAGTATACAACACAGGGAGGATTCGTTTCAACAATGTTATTAGGAAACTGTATATTCACAAACAAGAAAGTGAAATTGGATTCTTACTTGACACTATACACAAAATCAACTCAAAATGATTAAAAAGCTTAAACATTTAGACCTGAAACCATAAAATTTCTAGAAGAAAACACAGGAGGGAAACTTCTTGACATTGTTCTTGGCAAAGATTTCTTATATATGAATGGTTTGTTATTTTCTCAGTATTAGTTGAGAGATTTGTCATGTTTAAACATCGATATCTTTGTAGGCTCTGATCAGCCCTTTAAAGACCCCACCTGTGATGGCCTTCCTTTTCATATGGACCTGCTCTAGAGAGAATGTTCTCTTATGTTTTGGTGAATCATTGGTAGTGGGTATGAAAATAGCACCTGAGTGGTGCACTGGTGACTCGGTCATTAAGTCTAAGACTCTCACATAGTCCATGTGAAGCCCAGGGACCAGAGTCCATGACCTGGGCTCAGGGCTGGGCTGGTGACAACCAAAAAAAGAAAAACAACTAAATAAGCGAATGTCTCTTCCTTTCTTTTCCTGACTTCCTGCCTACCTACTCTTACCTTCATTCCTGCCTGCGTCCTTGTCTTAATGAAAAAGGATCTCAGCAATATGCTGTGTGGATTGCCATGCAGTTTCATACACTCTGTTTCAAATCCTTGCAAATTTACCTGTGAATTCTGGGTCCTATTTTACAAATGGGAGGCTCAATACTAGGGTGGCCTGAGTTGAAATTTCACAGCTTGACCTTTTACTCTCTGACTCCATGTAACCCAAGTGTCAGGCTGCTGTCCAGGACCCGCCGAGTCATGGGATTGGAAATGGCCTTCAGATCATGCTGCCCCTCACCCATTGGGACTTTTCTTATTTTCCAAGATCATGAATGAAGGTTAATAGCCTTATTGGAAGATAGTATTGACCTCCTCTTCATTACTTTTAAAGATCATTATTATATATTAATATTGTATAGTTACATTTTTATTTTGTTAATAAAATCATTGTGAAGGAAATAAACATGCTAATGTCATGATCAAATGTTAACAGATGAAAGGTAAAGATACAGGGCAGAAAGAAAATAATCATTGGTGCGAGAGTTCTAAGAAGGAAGATGACAAATAAATAAGGCGACTGACAGCCCCAGTAGCAAACAGGTCACTGATTTATTGATTGATTTTCTTCTTGTAGTGGAGACAGCTAATATAGATGAGAGAGGGGACCCCTGGAGATTTAGATGTGCGGGCTGTGCCTTCTACTGTCTAAAGGTATTTGAATACTGAGCAGCATGAAAGGTCTCTTTCTGGGACTCTCTTCACCTCAACTTTTGTCTTAATCCACCTGCTTCATGATATGAAGAGATAATAACAAGTCCTATATCTTATCTGTGGTCATCATAAAGAGAAATAATGACCGCTGCTCATGATCACTACTATTGCACCAAATTTACTTGATGATGAAGAGGAACATGACTTTGAAAATTTTTTTAATGTAGCAAAGGACTTTATGAGTATCTTAAAAGGTCAAAGTAAGAAAATAAACTCTTCATGTTCTGTTATAACTGGCAGATTAGTAGAATAAGATGAAATACAGGAAGTTTATTAGACTTATACCACTGACCAGCCACTACATGATCTTGAAAAAACTGTCTAATGCCTCTGATTTTAATATCCTCATCTAAATGAAGGAAGTTATGCTACCACATCCATCAGATCAGTTGCCCTGAGAATAAAGAGAGATAATGCATGTTATCACCCTCCAGAAATGTTACTGTTATTACAGTGGACTATATGTCCTTGCCAGGTCAGGGATATGAACATTCCATTAATTTTTATACTCACAAATGTACCTAGCTTTATTTCATTCTCTTAAATATCTAACATTAATTCAAAATTGGGACAACTGACAAATAGCTTTAATACCTAGAATAATGGAGCAATAAAACATTCTTCCTTTTGCTCCAGGGGGCATTGTCTATCTTACAGCATCTACTTAAATCCTAAATACATGAGGGCAATCATGCACGAAGAGATAGAAACCGTCTTTGCCTATTAGGGGCCTTCCATTAATGTTATAACTTTTCATTTATGAACTTTCATCCAAAAAGAAAGTACAAAAAGAAACAAAAGGTTCCATTGGAAATAGTTAATAAAAAGAAAACACTAGCTTGATTGCCATGGTCATATATTGAATAACTGCTCTCAGTCACTTGCTTTGACATTTTATATGTTTGAAAAAGAAACAATAAAGAAAGAAATGTAGCAGCAATAATGACATAATTGGGTGATCTATGCTTGGAAGGTATGAATAGGGCAAATGCCATGATCTTTCATTGATCCAGAACCAAAAACTAATGAGGCAGATTCACCTCTCTGCTTCAAACATGACTTGGCTGAAGGTTAATCACATTAATTCCTGTGAGTCAACATTCTGCTGTTCCTGAAAGAAAAAAACACCTGTCAACCATTCCAATAGTTAGAGCCCCATGTCATTTTCCAAACTGCTTGAATCAAGAGAATTCCATCAATTTTATATGCCTTTGAAGTGAGGTAGTCTTCTCACAAATGCCTACCTCCTGAGAGTATAGAAACTATTGCTTTTGCAAATCAGAGAATTTAAATTGAGGGTCACGGAAAATTGCAGAAGTTAAAGAAAGTCAAAGAAGAATGACAGCGTTGAAGAATTGGATATCCCAACTCTGAATGAATGATTTTGCTGATCAATCACATCAAGTCAAAAATAAAACAAAATCCTATGTCTTTCTCTCCATTTTCTTTTCAAACTAGCTTTTAACTTTAAAAAAATCAGGGCTCACAACTGGTCAATGCATCTTCAGAACATGAAAAACGAGTAAGTGTGGTATTTTAATCTACCACAATAGTTAATTATTATGATGATGATCCACACTGGTGTTTCTCAAACAAGAGTGTGCATACAAATTCCCTGATTCTCTTATGAAAATGCAGATTCTGTGTCAGTAGACTTGGAATGGAGGCCAAGATTCTGCATTTTGAACATTCATTCTTTTGCCTTTGGATTCAAATTCTACACATCGTGGTAAGTAAAATCACTTCTAGTTACCTAATGCATCATTACCTTCTATTTATTAAAGTTCTGTGATTCAGACTCTATCCACAATTTAAATCTATCAAGATGATCATCAAAGCAAGTTTTTCACAGAGTATTATTGATGATTAGCTAATGTCCAATCAACCATGGAAATTATTCCGATCTATCCAAGTACCCAAGTCTTAATTATTAAAGATTTACTGGGGTAGATCTTTATGATGCATCTAGTATTTTATATTTGATCCTGATATTAGATGCAAAGTTTAGCTTTTGTAAGATAAAAATTTAAGGTGGAAATTTAGTAACTTCATAATATTAGAACATTAACTTTTTTCTTTTTTGATTTTTTAAACTTTACTGAAGTAACATTGTGTATAAATTTTACAGGATTAAGGTTTATAGCATTGTAAATCAACATCTGTATAAGCTACATTAAGGTCACCACTAACTGTCCAATATTTTAGTTGAATTGCAAAACACAGTTTTATCACCAAAAGTCTTTGCTAAAAAAGAGGAATGAAAGAAAAAATATGGCCATTGCAGAAAGAGTTTTTTTTAACAAGAGAAGCATATTCCCTGAAGCCTCTTTCCCTCTGGAATATTGCAGCCACCCTCACTCTCCATTGTCTTTCTGTCATCCTGCCACACCTGATAAATCCTAACCTTAGATAACCCAACAGTCTGTCTTCTCAGTGCCTGCCTTCAAGTAGCCAGAGCCTCTGGAGCAAATCACATTGCCAGGTTGATTGATAGCACTTTCAATTTGTAATTCTCAGTTTCAACTGAGCTCTCAACGTCTCTTTTGATCTTATCATATTATTCCAATCAGTTTCTGCAGGGGCTCTTTCTGCCCTTCATACACATTAGATGACCTATCCTTCCTAAGTCACCTTCACCATCAGTGGATGGCTTTAGCTAAATAGGGCTTGTAGTGAAAACTGTTGGCTCTAAAAGCAAAATTTCTGGTTTTACATCCAGATTCTAGCAATTTATCTCTACATGCAACTTTTGGTATATATTTCTTAGCAGTTTTGTGCTTCAGTTACTTACTGATAAAATAGATGCAATAGTTCCTACCTCTTAAATAGCAAATGTACATGTAAATATTTGTAAACAGTGTCTGCTGTCAATAACCATTAATAAAATCTTATCATTCTAATTTGCCCCCACAAAAAAAAATAAAAGTCACTGCATAGAAATTCCCTTTACTCCCCAACCCCACATCAGCATATCCATGTGCTCCTCCATGACCTCACCTAAACTTAATTTCCTTCAAGGCAATACATACTAATGACATCTTATTGCAGGTTAAGGTTGCAATAGTTGAATGCTGGAAGGACACAGGCCTTCAGTTCACAGCATCATCCTACAGCCAACCACTCACTCCACTCAAAATCCTCTAGGTAAGGTTATAAATTTCTGTATTCTTAATTTTAGTGACTACTTAAGCTTTTCGCAGCATTCAACATTGACTATCTTTTTCTTTGGCTTCCATAACATCATACTCTCTTGGCTGTCTTCTTATTTTCTAACCTCCCCTACCATGTAGTCCACAGCTCTTGCCAGAAAAGTCTCAATAACCAATCACCAGACCTGATGATTATTCACCCTGAATATGGCTATTGATGTCATCATAAACAAAACAATATTCTTCTACCATCTGACAGCCCTTTTTATTTCAACAATTTTTTTCTCCATACTGCATCCATTAATAAACCTAAGCCTTACCAAATAGTTTTGCTTGTTAAAATCTTTCAGTTAGTTGCTGTTCCTGATTTCTAGGTTGAAAATTACATTTTTTTGCATTTTAACTTTGTTATAAAAATTCAAACATACTTCAAAGCAGGCAGACTATTATAATAAATCCCCATACATCAGTCAGCTAGCCTTAATATAATTTTAAAAAGCATTCTAATTTTACTGTATTTCTTTTATCTTTGCTCAATCATTTTGCAACAATAAAATTTACCATTTTAAACCATTTATATGTGTGAAAATCTATGACATTAATTACATATTATCATGCAGCCATCACTGCCATCCTCCTGAAGACTGCATTTTTGTTGCATGCTAAGATGAACTCTTCACCATCTTGAGTCACGATAAGCATATCATTCAGATATTTACATGATTCCTTGAATGTTTCGAACTTGTTCCTTACTCGAATCTTCACTCATTCTTTTCTCTCTTCTTAAAAGTGCTCTTTCCCACTCACTTTACTAACCAAATCGTATTCATTATAGAACATGAAATATTCTTTTACTTATGTATAGTAGGTAAAGTCTCCAGCTCTAAGTTCTCCTGATACCCCCTACTTTTATAAAGGGAGACATTGTGGCAGAGGGAAATTTCTAGAGCCAAACTGCCTGGTTGAGTCCTGGCACTGTTTCTCTCTACGTCTCAATCTCCATCTGTAAAATGGGGATAATAGGACCTGCCTCGAGGTTATTTGAGAATTTTCAAATACTCAGAACATGACCCAGAACTTCATCGGTGTTACCTAAGTATTAGCAATTCCTACTTTTCTTCAAAGTACTTATGAATTTTATCAAAGTTTTATTATCGTCCTCCACAGAGTCTCTCTTGGTGCCCACTGCATTCACAGAGCCTAATGTGATGTCTATCATATCATGGATCACTCGATATTGGTTGAAAATTTAAAGGAAGCTTTCAGATCTCTCCTTAAATATTGCCAATTAAATGTAAAGATCAAACTAAGCTCATAAAAAAATTTTATTAGCCTTCAATTCCATTGTACAATTGTTATTAGGAAAATTAAGCATAACCACATGAAAGTAAAAATACATTTGAAAATATGAGCAAGCACATATCAAGTTGCCATAATGCATAATAATGCATTCTAAAATGAAATCCTTGAAATTCTAATTTATAAAATAGTCAAAAGAAAAAAAAAATAGAAACTTTTTACTAAGAGTAATATGTTTTGGAAATGTTTTAAATACTTTTCTGATTCCCTCTTTGTAGTTTAAAAATATTCATTATCCTAGGGAGGATTAAAAATAAAATAATTCAAATTTAGCCCAGAATTTTATTTACTTACTTTTTCATCCACGAAATTTTTTTTTTTTTAAGAATATCTGTTAATTTTCCATAGGAATGAAGCTTATGGCATCTAACCTGGCAAACCCTGAGGTAGAAGTGGTATGATTTCAGCAAGAGTAAGATCATTGTAGACTCAAGTCATCTAAACATGTCTCAGGTATAAAGTAGAATGTAAGCTGGGTAATAAAGAAAAGAAAACTTGGATGGGAAAAGGTAAAGGGAAAAAATATTTCATAGACAGATAACTAAATGTTTGCCACAGAAATGGGATTAATTTGAAATTGTTCTATTTGCTAGCCAACCATGCATTTGCAGAATTTGTATCACGTACCCTGTAAAGAAGCACAAATTTAGTATTATTCAATTCTACAGTCATGCACTGAGTAATTCTTTGGATAAAGAAATGAAATTCTTTCACAAATTTGAGTTTTTATGCCACTAAACTATTGGGACTCAGAATTATCATTTGATACTATTACAATTCAAAGTCTAATGTAACCCTAAAAAAGGAGAAAGAGAAAAGAAAGATAAAAGGTAACATTCATTGAACATTTAATATGTCATATAAGATATGGAAGATGACTGAATTAATAATCTATACTTTTTTATATATGATTAAACTGATGGTGAATAAAACAAAAATAATTTAAGAATGGCAGTATAAATATTCTCTTTAAATTTTAGAAATGTTGGAGACTGTAAAGACTTAATCTATAACTTGGCTTAAACATCTTACTGTGGCATTAAATACTCTTGTAAAAATAAAACAAAGAAATTAGACACATAAACACTTTTTCCTCTGCTACCACTACCATTATCATCTCATCATGCTCTCAGTCATGTCATTTTTGCATAAACACCCCTCCCCACAACCCCTGCATCTCCATATATGCACACATAAAATGTGCTCTTCATTTTTGTGAATATAGTTATGTTGTCCTGTATGACAGGCATAACTCACATATAGCTACTGAGCGCTTAAAATAGGATTAAACCAATTGAAAATGTGCTACATTAATATAAAATACACATCAAATTATTAAAACTTAGAAAAAAGATGAATAATTAATAATTTTATAGTGATTAAAGGATAACATTTATAATATGTTGATTTAAATATACCATCAGGAAAGTTAATGTCACCTGTTTCTTTTTCCTTTTTCAAGTTAACTACTAGACAGTGGTAAATTACATGCATAGGTTATATTTATGGCTCATTCCTGTTGCACAATTTTGGTACATAATATTAGTTTTTTGTTACCCTTTTACATACTGTGCTTGAAATTCCCAAAATTTCTCTCATAGTTAGTGTTTCTCCCTTAAAATGCAAGTCCTCTTAAAATGTCTGGCACATTAAGTCATTATCTTTTTTTAACAAATGTGTCTAAAATTAGCCCAGTCCTGTGGAAAGGCCCTGAGTGATTGGGGCTGAAGCAGGAAACAAAGGTTTGATTCGAAAAGTCAAGTTCAGATAAAGAAAGTGGGTGATATAAATGGGTTCTAGATTTGGTGCTGAGGATGGTGTCTTGGTTGGCAGTTTGCCAGTGAATGAAGGACTCAAAGAAGTTGGAAAGAAACTACAAAATGAAAGAAGGACCAACCTGACCATTACCCAGAATGGCCCGAAACCTCCATGTTCATGACTTCTCTCTTAAGGAACAAATTTCGTTCTGTATGAGTTGTAATCAATGCCAAAGACAGACTCTGATCCCTTAACTCTGAATCAGATCCTGACATCCATGCCCCACAGAGCTTCCTGACAATCCTGACTCATCAAGTACCATTGATTTCTATGGGTATTTGGCTGGAGGGAGGACTTCAGTGCTCACAACCTTGACAAATAATTAGCCAGTGAAGCTGTCAGTTCAGTTTCAAGAAGAAGAATAACAGTAGGCAGCACACTTTTGTATCTGTTATTTTGAAGAAAATTATCACTGTTTCTCATATAGGACCTCCTTTTCTCTTAGTTTTCTTCAGTTATTTCATTACACTTAACGTATTTATCTCTGATGTGAAAACAATTTCCTGGAACATATTACAGCCATTTGTGTATCTGAAGCAATGTAAGTACTATTCTGAGTTGAGAAATTCAGTGTGTACCTTAATTTTTTTAAATCTATTTTTATTGTAGTAATTATTCAACACATTAAAATAACTTCCTGTATATAGGTTCCCCATTTCTTAGTTATGTTTCAACACACCATGCCCTCCACCAAATCACCAAGTGTTCTTCCCCACTGTCCAGTGGGCTCTGCCACCATTTGCCCCAGCCCGCCCCATTCCCTTTTGGTAACCTCAGCTCTGTTGCAAATGTTTCAGGATTAGTTATGTTTCATTTGTTCCTTTTTTTTTTTTTTTTTTGTCTATTCAATTTCCACCTATGAATGAGGTCATCTGATATCTATCTTTCTTCTTTTGACTTGTTTCCCTTATCATAATCCCCTCTAGTTCCATCCACATTGATTTAAATGACAGGGTTTCACCTCTTCAAAGGACTGTGTAGTATTCCAGTGTATATGTACCACATCTTCTTAATCCATTCATCTGATGTCAAGCACTTAGGTAATTTCCAGTTCTTAGCTATTGTAAATAGGGCATGCCTTAATTTTTGTTTCAAAATATTGAAGTGTGCTCTCCCAGGTAGTTCAGAGAGCTAAGGCACAGGCTATGAAAGCCATGGCCTCGGGTTCAAGACCAGTGCTTGTAGGGAAATTTTAAAAGTTCTGAGTGGAAACTGTTGAAATAAGAAAATAATAGAAAATAAGAAACCCAAAAAGCTGGTTCTAAAAAATTAAATTATGTAATAAATAGTGAAAGAAATGACACTATTTTAAATCCTTTTGTTTTAAGGCATTTTAACATTTATATATCATAGTTCATGACTTCCCAAACAAGGGCAAAATGTGACTTTAAGGGATGGATACAAATCTTATCTTTTGAATACTGCATTTACATAAATGATTATATGGCATGTTGTAAGGATGAAATGAATTTAACTCCATTAAGAGATGCTGAAAATACTGGGATATGGTTCTCAGCCCAACAATTATTAACTTTGGTTCAATTACTTCATAAAATGTGTTTCTCATCTATAAAATGAGGATAATTAATGTTTCCTCACGTGATTTAGGCATGGAAAAAACTGATGGAATGTAAGTCTCAGCACCTACCACCACCTGAAATAGAATAATAGTCACCTTTTCAGTGATCTCTCTCAATTTTTAAAGATCATTACCTCCTTCAATATCTTCTTTTCACTATCTCAATATCTTCAATCACGCTTCGAATGTTCTAGAACAACTCAAGGTCTTTATGGTAAATTCCCGAGTCTATTGTTCCAACCAAGGTATCTCTTCTCCAGATGCCTTTGTTCAAAGGGCACTCCATCTCTGTTCCCAGTCACTCATTTTGCCTTTCTTGCTTACATAATAAGGTCATGGTGTGTTTTCTGGATGAGTAACTGGCTTTACTCTTTCAATATTTGCATTATCTCTATTTTTTAAGAGAGCAGTCTTCATTTTGCACTTGAGTCATGAACCAGAGAGCTTTTCAAACTGCCATTTGATGCAGACCCAGAGATTTGTCTCAGCCTCCAAGAATATGGCATCTTACTCTCCTGGAAAGTTACAAGACCACTGATTTCAGTTCATTAATCATGTAGAGCTTTCAAAAAGACAGAATCTTCCAAAGATGTATCCAGTAGCCTCAGGAGGTAATAAGTTTCCCATCATTGGAGCTGCTCCAGCAGACACTAGAAGACAACTTGTTTATTTACTGAGCAACCATATAATGAGCCTCTGCTCTGTGTCTGTGATAGATACTGGGAGTAGAAACTGAATAAGGAATCATTTTAATCAGGTATTGGGATGACTCCTATAAACATTGAAATTCGAGAAACACTCCACTCCCTGTGCCATTCAAAAAGCCTCTGTAAGGAAGACTGAAAAGAAACATTTCCACCCAAAGTTCATCTCAAGCCCTAGGTCAACGAAAATCATCCTGTCAAAACTAAGATATCAGTAGCAACAATTCCAACTGGAACCCATGTCTCAGATGTGAGACCCCCACCTGTCCAGGAAGGACAACACAAAGCTGTCTGAAGAGATGAAAAGAACCATTTTCCAGAGGAGGCAAGACCTTCTTCAAGGTGTCTGGGAAGATTCTCAACCATGGAAGCTACATGAGAAACTGTAACAGTTCCCCGTCTCCCAGCACTCAGACCTCCAAGCCCCTGGGAAACAAGCCCCTTCTCTCCCAAGTTATGTGAGAAACTGGGAAGTTTCCTGCCTCCTATCCACCAGCCACTCTCACCCAGCCTAAAGCCCAACCCCTGAATATGCAATGTCCACCTACCTTCTAGGGTCTGACCCCTTTCCTCCCTAGGGAAGTGAATAAATCTTTCCACGGCTGGCTCACCAAGCACTTATTGCTTGTTTACTTGTGATTTCTATCATACCTGTGCTCCAGCCCTCTCCACCTAAGTCTACCTCACAGACAAGAATTAGTGACGTAACTGCCCCAGCCCTCCAGAAGGAAATATTCTAAGGTAGGAACCGCGTTTTGGTTACCTTTGAATCTAAGTGCTCAGAGCACCACAATTGTCAGCTGCTAAGTTGAAATCTTGCTACTCCTTGCCTTCTTCCCTTTGCTTCCGGAGCAGCCTTTCCTTACTACACAGCTGCTAGCACTGTAAGGACGTGAGGGAGGAGCCTGCATGGAGCCTGACTGCCCGCTCTGGCCCTTCCGGTGTAAAAATGCGTTGTTTCAGTTCTCCGGCCCTCAGTTCTTTCCTTTGTGAATTGAGAACAGCAATTCCAGGAGCCAGCTTTACAGCAAAAAGTAGATCAGATTATTTTCTGGGGCTTTATGTGCTGTATGGAGCCTAAACCTTATGCTAAGAAGTGCTCAAAAAAATGGTGATGCTGGTTTTTACAAATAGCCCACAACCCCAACGAATCCTTCTATTGTCTTCCCAATTTCAGAAGAATGGGCAGAGCACCTTGATCTTTATTTATTTATTTTTTTTTTAGAACCGGTGCAAGCAGGAATGAAGGCGAGTAGAAGCAGACAGGCAGGAAAGAGAGACAACGAAGCACTTTATTTATTTTTATTTAGTTGTTGCATTGGTTGTTCCCCCAGCCCTGGGTCTTGAACCCAGGACCTTTGGATGTGTGTGGGCTGCACCCAGGGTGTACTAGACCACTAGGCCACCAGAGCACGTGCACACCTTGACTTTCTGATTGCAGTGATGAGGATTCAAATTCAGACTCTTTCAATTACTCATTTCTATATTCTCCTTGATGACAAAGGGACTAATATCTGTTTCTCAGAGTTATCTTCAGAATTAAATATATAAGCAAAGTACCTACCTAGTAAGTATTCAACATTTGTTGTTTTTCCTGTCATTATAAAACCAAAACAACTTGGTTTCTTCAAAACCTCAGAGAGCAGTTTGTTATAATTCCTAGCACTCTGTAATTTATTGAGCTCAATTCCCTTCAAATCAATAATAAAGTAATTGAGTAATTTCTTATTAACTTATTGGCTAGATTCCAAATATTATCCAAATATCAGATACGACGCTCTTTCTATACAGTTATTTCTAGCCCTTCTTTCTTATCCGAAAGATAATTTGGCCAGAATCTGTTCCCTTGGAGACGGTGTAGCTCCAGCTGCTTCTTTTCCAGGCAAAATGTTGGCAGTCAAAAGAGGTGAAATGAAAGAAAATTCAGGTCAACTGCAAAAAATGATTAAATAGTCAGAAAATGAGATTTGTGGAAAAAATAATTTAACAATTAGAAATTGTGTCTTCTGAAATCCTGAAGACAATTCGATGGTGGTCCTCAGGCACACCAAAGCTTCTCTTACAAAGAGGTGCTACGCAGTTACCATCCAGTCCCACAAAGGACAAGGGACTCAGAGCCTAATCACACATGTAGGATTTAGAGTAAAGAGAGAAAATATGATGGAGAGAACAGAGTTGACAGGCTTCTCTGATTTATTTTCTATTATCCTTTATAAATCTCCCAGAATCATGATTCAAATGTCAGGCTTTGACCCTATGTAATTACTTTTTTAAATTTCATTCATTCACTCCGCACACAATCAGAGTCACTGCATCTGCACCAAACACCGTGCTGGATTCTGGGGATATGAGGACCCAGTGCACAAGGTCCCTATCTTTGTGACATTTTAGCTCAAATAGAGCATCCGCCAGGCACACAGTCTTTGGAATGGCACTTCTGGAGTGTAATGAATCTTATTCAAGAATTTTGGGACTTTCCACAGCACTCTGTTTGGTAAAGATTATACATTCTGAATTCTGTAGTATGTCATTCAAGTCCCTTCCGAGTTCCTAACCTACATTCAGTCGCATCTCTCCACATTCCCATAGCACCCTGCAGTGTGCACAGTTCCATAAGCTTCGCCTATGTTATTTCTTCTTTGGGGTATGTTATGTCACCATCACTGAACTCTAGAGAGCAGAGTGATCCTCCTTTTAAGGAATAGACACCTTTAGTTCTGCATAGACATCCCTGGTAGACCGAAGCCTGAGAAAGTAGGAATCGTGAAACATCAATGTGGTCTACTAGCAAAGGGTGTGACTTCCATAGCAGGTAGGTGGATGATCGCTATAGAAGGAAGAAGGGAGAGAGGTAGGAAATGAAGGAAGATGGGAGAGAGGGAGGGAGTGATCTCATGTAATAGGAAAATATTTCTAAGTCTTAACTGTATTTCTCTCCTGGAAGTTTCTTTCTGCTCCCTGCACAATCCACAGTACCCCCAACTCTGCCCTCAGCTTGTAACCCATAGAAACTGAAGCAAAAATAAAATCTGCTTAAGTCAGGAAGACTCAGACAGACACATACAGAGTAAGTTTTTATGCTAGCAGATTTAGATAAATGACCCTCGCTGAGAAAGAAGAGTAAAGAAGTGTCTCAGAATAGAGACAAAGACAAAGCTCACGATTAGTAGGACTCAGGTTTAGAAGGGAAAGATGAGGAAGCACCTTCCTATAAGTGTAGCTGAGAGTGGCAGCAAGTCTGACTTCATTCTAAGCTGATGTGCATCCTCAATTCCAAGGATGACCAATGGCCAGGAGTCAGCTCCCTGGCCAGAGAGCATCAGTTCGGAGATAATTGGCCAGTGCCCTAGAGATGTGATCCTGGCTTCTGCCCACCTTGGATCCTGGGGTTTTGCAATCCTAATCCTGTATGAGGAACATGGACATTTATGGCATGAGAGAGGTATGAAATCATTCAAAATGGTCCCTCCTGGATAGAAGTCAAAAGACTTCTTAAAAGAAACAGTAGGACTTAAATATCTTGAATAGTCACACTTTGTCCAGTAACGCATTTTACAAAAGTGGGACATCAGAACTATGACCACTGGAATAGACACTAATGAAAATTACTTTTGAAACTTCATTTGTTTCCTTGGGCTTTTCTAACATATCACCACAATTTAGGTGGTCTAAAACAACAGAAATATATTATTTCATAGTTCTGGAGGCTGGAAGTCTGAAATAAAGGTCATGCTTCTTCTGAAGGGTCTAGGAAGAATGCTTCATTGCTAGTAGTTAATGACAATTTTTGGAGTTCCTCGGTTAGGAAGCTTAACTCCAACCTCTACTTCTGTATTGATTTGGCTCTCTTCCCTGTGAGTGTTTGTCTGTGTCTCTGTGTCACTTCACATAAGGACATCAGTGATAAGATTTAGGATTGACCCCAATCTAGTATGATTTCATCTTAGCGTTCATAATAATTACATCTGTAAAGACCCTGCTTCCAGCATCACATTCATAAGTACTAGGAGTTAGGGTTTGAACATATCTTTTTGGGAGACATAATTCACCCCACAACAGAACCCTAAATATTATCTTACCATAGTCTACTATGAAGTGACAGAGTAGGTACTGCTATGAGATAACTTACTCTAAACATGTTTTTGCTAAACTATTGGGAAAATTCCATTCAAACAATGACTCAACTTCATTACAGTTTTCTAATCATTTTTCTGCTTGTGCAGATGTGATTAACTATTGATCTGTGCCCCAATTAGAGAAGCTGAGTCAGTAGGTGAGATATATTATGCTCTATAGCATTTATCACATTTTATATATTCTATATCATATATCACATGCATGCCATATAGTGCATATACCAGAAATTTTATTACATGTAATTCTGGGAACTGTTTAAGAAATCATTGCAAAATTGTTATATTCTTGTCTGGTTTTGAGACTTGGAGTTCACAGAAAACTCTGAAAGAAAAGACAAATGTTAAATCAGGGAGAGCAAAGATAAAATAAAATCCATCAGCATAGTTGAAATCTGTGCTAGCATTTATTGCCTCTGATTTTGATGCATAAGAGCCCTATAGAAACTAGCACCCTTCATCTTGGAGCTGAACAAATATACCTGCCTACAAGTTGGAGAAACCAAAGGAGAACTCATGTAAAGATGGAGACCCAGCTTCTGTTTCATGTCGTTCGGTGAGCTAGTAAATAAACAATGTGTGAGAGCCAAATAGTGGCTACTACTCCATTTCTACCTTCTAAATCTTCCACAAGAACATTCTTGTAGCCCACCCTGACCAAATACAAAGAAAAGAATTCTGAGAAATGTAAGTCAATCTAGTCAATTTACATTCTGAAGCCATTGCAGGTTCAATAGCCACCAAATTCAAGATCACTGCACATCATATCTCTCCAAGAGACTCACAAGCACATTTATGTATCAAAGGTGAGCAAAGTCCTTAAGTTTAAAAACATGCTGCTTAACTTTGATCTACGAATTCTCATGCCTATTATAGTCATTGATTTTGGAAATTACTAATTTATTGTAGAGACTCAATGATTGTTTATTGGTACGATACCTGGTTTTAGGTCTACTTTTTTATTAAACCCCAGAAAAAACTCTGTAATAACTTTGTGTTTCTTTAAAATGCCAAAGGGAAGGCTGAATATGAAGCAGAGAAGAATTTCTACAGTTTACTAATCAATATATCCAATTGTTATCAGTTTCAAAAAAAATATTTATTAAATTAATGCAGCAGCCTGGAGAAACTGGGAGCTTCTCAAGTAATCCAAAGTAACCTATTTGAAATGTTGTAGTTCTATTTTGTTTTTATTAAAGGCTTAATAATACATAATGCTCATTTGATTTCCTCTCTGAAAGTGATTATAATAAAACCTCCTGTGGAATCAATATACACACACATATCCTGTAGTATTATCAGTGTATCAAACATTTTAAAACTGTTTTTTAAAAAACAGTTACCATTTGAAATAGCATAATGACAGTTAAGAGCATGTACTCTGAAGCTAGTCTGACTGAATTTAAAACTGCTTTAATTCATTCGGGTTATTATAATGGGATATCAATAGAAATTTTTTTCTCACAGTTCTAGAGACTGAGATGTGTGAGATCAAGGCACTGGCAGGTTTGGTAACTGGTGAAAGCTATCTGTCTGGTTCATAAACAGCCATTTCTCACTGTAACCCCATGAGGTGGAAGGGACAAGGGGGCTCTCTAGTGTCTAGGACACTAATTCTACTTATAAGAACTCCTCCCTCATGACCTATTTAATACCTGGCAGCCGCATTTCCAAATACCATATATTTCAACATACGAAATCTGGAGAGGACACAATATTCAGATTTTAGTAATCGTCTCTGAAACAAGACTGTTTAAATTTGAAGCTCATGACTACCACTTACCAGCTGTGTGATACTAGGATAAGTTACTAACTATTCTGAGCCATGGTTTAGTTCAGTATAGTGCATTATCATGGGCATTAAAGGATTGTATAAAGTATTTTAAATAGTGCTTGTCTCATTTTGAATGATGTGTGTGTGTGTGCCCAGTTCCACATAGCAATGCTTGTAGGGCTTGTGCTATTATCTCAGTTTTATAGATGAGGAAAGCAAGACAAATAGAGGTGATGTATTCTGTCTCAGGTCACACAGGACAAGGCAGAGCCAGGACCAAATATTAGGTGGCTCTGACTTTACCACATAGTCTCATTCCGCAAGGCCTGGAACCTCCGAAACAAAGTTTTATGGCTCTCTGAGACTTCTTACTGCAGGTCTCAAAAGACAAGATCAAAATGACTAGGTCCAGAAATGGAATTAGTCCCTCTCCCCAGGGGCACTAAAGTTGTTGCTGTCACTCATTCTTGACCTAGACCAGATATGAATGCAGAACTTAGAATGAAAGGTTCTATGGATTTATTTTGCCCTGAGCTTACAAGGTCCCTAGAAAGTTCTCTAAATACATTCAATCAAGGACTCAGAAAATTTTTTAAAAATAACCTTGCACATACAATTAGAAACTGGCATGTGGGGAATTTGACAGAAGAGATGAAATTGTCTATAAATATCAGGAGCTACTTGAAGGGACGTTCTTTGAAGAAAATACCTCAGACTCTCAACACCTACTCAGAGAAGTCTGAAATGACTGGCTGATGGCAGAGTTCACGTAGTGATTCCGAGCTGAGAGTCTCCTCTTTTAGTTAGAGATAGAGAGAGACCAGGCGGAAAGAGTCTGGGATAGATGTAGCTGTGGTATTATGATTATAATGATTATTTACAGATGCAAGTCAAGAAAACATCTTAAAGCCGGTATGAAATCATCTCCTTCCCATAAACATCATTATTTGTATATGACTGACAGGTAAATTTTCATACGTGCCTACTATAGTTCAAGTAATTTGAAGGATGTCTTCAGGACACTCAATCACTGTTTACTGCAAGCTGTGAGATAGTGAAAAGGAGAAAAAAGGTTTTATTCCCACAGCTCCTACTGCCTGCTTCCATCTTTCACATCTCTGGATGCCTACTGCCAATACAGTCAATGCCATGTTTTCAATCGGTAGTTTTTCTACTTATTAACTGAGTAACATAAAGGCATAAAACTCTGTTTGGAAGGTCCCATGGTCTTGTGGAATGAGATCTGTGTTAAAGTCAGAGCCCCCTAAGTTCTGTGCTGACTCTGCCTCTTCCTGTGTGACCTGAAAGAGAACATATCACCTCTACTTGTCTTAATTTCTTCATCTGAAAAATGAGTAATAGTACAAGCCCTGAAAGCATAACTGTTACTGAACTTCTCTCATCCTGTTTCCTCAAAAATGAGAAAAATAATTGCAGTCTCACAGGGTTGCAGTGAGAATGAGTGTGATATTTACAACCAGGATGAATTAACTTCATCTCTAAATTCAAACTCTGTCATTTATGAATTGTAGGATCTTAGTGTAGTTATGAAAGCATGCACCACATTAGAAAAAAATTGGCACTGCTGAAGTACTGTCTTGGGATAAATCTTGCAGAATAGCAGGCCACCTCCAAGACACCGTATATAGATTAAATCAGTGACCATTATGGGTCCTGGTGCTGTGGCCCTGTTGGTTGAGGATATGTGTCTGGGAACCCAGGGATATAAATACAAATGGCCTCACTTGCTCTTACTCCCAAAGACTCATTTGAGTAATGTGGGCTTCCTCTCCTACCATGTTAGCATCTGTGTGTCTAAAGGATCTTGTTGTAAGAGAGAATTTGTGTCTCTCATTTTCACACCTTAAAGCTATGTGTCTCTTAAAAGCCCTGGTTTGCAGAAGAGAATGCTTCTTCCACAAGACAGTGAAAGAGTTGAACCAAACTTTAAGCTGCAGCTTCTCCCAAGTCACTTCAAACTATTCATGCCAAGAGACCAGTGGGCAAGAAAAGGAGTCCTCATTTTGGCCGGGCTGAGCTCCCAATCATAGGATGAGTCTGTCACACAGTGGAGGAAGGGGAGAATGCATTTAGCACCCAGACAGTCACAGGGGTGTTCTTGGCCCTCCCCCGGCCTGTTTCGATGACAAATAGATAAGAAGAGTAACCATGGTCCAAGATGAGACCAATATATGGCCTAGACCATGAGAGGTGTGAGCCGAAGGTGAGGAGACTCTGGAATGTGTGTTAGCAGAGGGAGACAGAAGAAGCTGCAGCTGTGAGAACTCATTTGTCCCAATAGCCTTCCTCTTGTATGTTTCCCAGGGAAAAGAGAACCCCTCTCGAGACCCCAGAGATGCCAACCCCAGACGGGATTAGAGCAGGTAGGAACACTATGGCGGGCGTAACCTGGAATCCCAAGACTGAATGCGTCCCACAGCTACTGGGAAGGTTGGCTGTTAATCTCCCTCCACTGAATTGTCTTCTAGGTTTTTCTCTTGACAAAGGGAGCTACCTTACCCAAAATAAAAGAGGTTTGATTCACTTAACAGTTAAAGGCAATTTGAATGACTTTCTCAGTACCGGAACTCCCAGCGGCACTGTTACAACCAAGCATTTGACTTCTTCCTCTGACTAGTCATTCCTTCTTCTTTCATAGGTGCTGTTCCTGCATCGCAACCCAGAACACCTTCCGCATGCTGATCTTCATTTCAGAGTCAATTTCCCTAGGCCCCTAACATCTGTGGAATGCTTATTACATACTAAATAATTAACACACATTAACTCATCCAGTGTTCACCAAAAAAGAGTATTATTTTCAGATGAAAAATGAGAGCCTTTAGGTTTAGGGAGGGGTAATAGATATACAGGAAACCTAATATGATAGCTTGAAAATTAGATTTAGGATAAATATATACTTCGAATTGATCCCTTAGAGAAATTTGCAATTCCTTGGAGGCTTTTACCACCTGGCAGTATCTTTGATGATTTATGACATGCAAAAAATTGTAATTGCTGAGGTTCCACTGATATTACATGTGAACTGAAACTAGTGCCTCAGAGCCTATCCCATGGCCACATGTCAATGGGGCTTACTGTATACTTCTAAAGTTCAGGGGTCAATTATACTTACAGAGACCAAATTCTAGGATATAAGATTGTTAAAAGGTAATATACAAAATGAAAGAAGGATTTTAATATTTATGAACTATATTCTCTGACCTACACTATTGTTTTTCAAACTACTTTTACCTCAACCCATAGTAAGAAATACATTTTTCATAGTGATCCCATACATATGCATATGCTTGTATGTATGTCTAAGCAACTGAAGCAAAAAATTTCATTATCCAACAGACACCCTCATTAATGTACTGTACTCTGATATTTTCCATTCCATTTACCTGCTTTAAAGCTGGTTGTTACCCATTATATTGTTTTTATACTAAATGACCATGAACAACAGCTTGGAAAACACTAACAAATGCTAAAATTCTTTACACATATTTACCGATTTAGCATTTTTAACAACCTTCCAAAAATATACTATTATTGTTATCATCCCATTTTTTTCTAATGTGGTGCATACTTTAACAACTATACTAAGATCCTACAATTCATAAATGACAGAGTTTGAATTTAAGAGATTAGGCTAATTATTTTATACACATTACAACCTCTTAGTCAGCATGAAAAATGCTTATGAAGAAGAGAACAATGTGTGTTAGCAGAAGGAGACAGAGAAAGCTGCAGCCATGAGAACTCGTTAATCCCAATAGCCTTCCAACATGAGGCAAATATAAAGAAATATGAAGGCTTTATCCATATCCATTCTTTTGCCTCATACCAGTTTTGCTTGTTCTCAGAAAAGAATCAAAGCTAGAAAATTACCCTCAAACTAAATGCAGATGTCAACAACAAGGAAAATCGTGACCACGTTGCCATTCCTACAGAGAATGTGTGGAATTGGGAATACAGATCAAGAAAACGTGGCTTCCAATCTAGTTAATGTGTTTCCTAGTCTTTGTGCAGCAAAATATAGAGCTAAGGATGGTGGTGGTTCTCATCATCCTAATTTTAAGCATCATTTCTTTCGCTTCTTGAGAAGTAAAAGAATTGTCAAGTCAATCAATACTCCTATTGACTCTTTTTCAGAAATCAATAAAGTGAGAACATTTGCCCTGATGGAACTCAAGTACTTTACTCACACTGGAGTCAAACAAACTCAAGTGAATTGTGATATATTCTCGGAGAATGCGCCAGTTTTAGTATATGCTAGCACTTATGAAAAAGAAGAATCTGAAAGACAAAAATGCTTAATTGGTTCTCAACTTCTTTAGCAACACAATTCTCATAATCAATACACTGATGTAAGATGCACAGAGTACTTGCCTCTTGACTCAATCTCTTTTATTTTCAATAATAGATCAAATATATATTCCACCATGAAAAGGTATACTAAAATGTTTACAAGGCCTATACATTCTTTTCCAGTGGAGACTTGGGCAGAAACCAATATGGGATCAGGTAAGTTTGACAGGCAACCAATTTTAGACAAGTTTACACAATAATGTATAGATTTAATGTTCCCAACAGAAATCACATAATATATGCAAACAGGTTTTTAAAGTATTTAAGAGAGCAAAAGGCAAGAATAGCCAAATCATTTCAAAAGAAAATTAAAATGCTTATGTGTATTGGGGGTGGGTGAACACTTCCCCTTGAACAGTTGACTGCAAACTTTGGTGTACATTTTGCTCAACTTGTAGAATATGGAGTTAGATTAAATTAAGAACCTTGCCTCTATACTGTTACAGTAATTCCTGGGTGATTTTAATCCCTACCCAGTTTAGACAATCACTGCCCTAGTAGATAAGACAAATTATTAAACTATAGCAACTGAAATAGAGTTGTATTAGCATAGGAAAAAATAAAAGGAACAAAAGAGAAAACCCCTAATACAGTGTCCCTTCAATGAAATTGAATACAAATTAAAATTAAATTAAAAAAAGAAATCTCAGAAATGCACAGAAATATATGCATGCTAATATAGAAAGTGTGTAAATAAAAGATTTGGAGAAAGAACAAACCACCCAAAAATGTTGCAAAGGCAACAGTCTCTATATTAAAATAAAATTTGATTCCAAAAATCAATAAAAATTAAAGGAAATTAAAGTATTAAAAAGTCAAAACCTTAGGGCTTTTAGAAGAAAGTAAAAGAAAATAACTTTATAAGCTATAGGACCTTAGGGTAAAGAAGGATTTCTTAAGGTTTCCAAAGCCCAAGTTATAAAGAAAATATTAATAAAACTTTTCAAAAAATTTCTTCTACTTGCAACTATTTGACTATAAGAAATCTGATATTTCTAGATTTTGCTCAACCAAAATAGAAATTTGGAAATAAACTGGAGGCTAAGACTGATACAATACTATAGTTGTCATTCTTAACCAAGGCTTATCATGATTATTTTTTAATTGTATTAATAAATGTCCTAAAGTCCAATATATATGTACATTTATACTAATGTAATGCCAAATAAGTTTCTTTTACATAGTTATGCTTTATATGAGATTTTACCTGAAGATAAAATCTTCCGAAATGTAAACATTTTGCCAGACAAGCAATGTCAGAGAGATTACATTGCTTGCTCAAGAGGACAGTCAAAACCAACTCACCTGATGGAATAGAAACATTGAATAAATTTCTAGATAGTAACGTGGCTTAGAGCCTTCTTTTTTTTGGTGATGTTGTTGCCATAATGCTGTTATTGATGATCTCAGCATTACAACGTGAAAGAGAAATGGTAAGATCTGAAGTGGTAAATCTGATTATGATCATGGATAGGCCCAGTGATTTAACTACCAGCGTAATAGATTTATGGAAGCCATTATGTTTTTGTGGCAAGAAATAAACTAGCAATGTCTCCTTATTCACTTCCCCATATAAAATCTGATTATTATTTGAGTTTTGAATAAGTCAGATCAATTACCTTTTCCTCTCTAGATTCTGAACTAATGTATAATTAGAGGAAACAGATGAAGTATCCATTTGGTGACTGGTGAACCTGAATGAGAGAAGGCCACTTGAGTGAAGAACCCACACTATGGTTCTTAAAATGTACCCCTCTCCATTCACAGGCATACATGGACCACAGAAACCCCCTCAGGAAGCTTCCCCACAGAAGGAAGACTAAGAAACACAGACTGAAGGCAGAAGCAGTCTGAGCAAGAACAGAAGCAAGGCAACATTCACGAACTGATACTTTTCCCGCTCTTCCTCTTGTGGAGAGATAACACATAGACCCAAGAATATATCCGCTGCTTCTCCTTTTGAGGAACAGACTGAATCATGCCATGGAAGCATAAGGCTAGTAAATGGGCTGTCCTTTTTATCAGTTAGGGTCATAAAAAGAATTCAATGAGGACTTCAAATGGGGGATCGAATGGTTCTGTGGGCAATGCTAAGGGAAAGTGACAAAGGATACTTGCTCCTCCCAAAGCTAGGAAGGACATGCAGCATGGTTGTCCCCGTGAAGGGTAAGGAGAGAAGGGGAACAAAGCAGTTCTCGAAACATAGCAAAAGGATGGCTATGGAAGAAGTCCTCAGCCAGATGATGACAAGGCAAAGAAGGAACAAAGAGAGTAAATAACCCAATTTCTCTTTCCTTATTCATTCTTGGATCTCTTCTCATATACTCCACACCTTCTCAAGAACATGGTTGACGCAGCCCAGAAAAGTCAATCTCCCAGCACACAGGGCAGAGTGGAGAAAGTTACCTTTGGAGTGGCAAAACAGCATCACAGACCTTACATGTGGAAATACAAGCCACACAAGGGAGCACAAGCAGTAATAGCTAAATAAAATCACCGTAACCTGTCTTCTGTGCTTAATCATTAAGGAAAAAAAATATTTATCTGGCCTGTAGACTGCAATAGGGAGAATGATCAGATTAATCACCAAAAGCACTTTAATAACAGGGGTTTTTTTAATTGTTAAAATGTGATCAAAGCATTTGGAAACATTTTTAACATCATCATGCATAAAATATCTTTATCATATACATGAACATTAAAATAACTCATAAAGAAGTATGAAAGTTAACTCATTGTTTCAAATAAAATGAAACTATAGAAAAACAGCATGGGAAATACTTCCTATCACGTATCTATGTGTGTAAAAACAAAGGATTTCCTGTAAAAAGTTAGCCATTGTTCTAGAGTAGATGAAGGGCCCTTGGTAAAGGAACCCTCAAACGCAGGAAGCTTTCTTCTAAATTTGTGGTCAATTTGATCCAGCTCAGTTTTCTTTTTATAGACCACAAGTTCACTTAGAAACGTCATTAGTTAGGCTATCATTTCATGTTGTCATTTTACCACTCCGAAAGTGTTTAGATGAAAGCTAGACTTCGCTGTTGATATTCTATTAATATTTGCCAACATGAAAAATTTTCTTTTCAGGTGATTCACTTACTAAAAAATATCAATGGAAGGAGAAAACAAAATTTTTCTTCACCAATTAGAAATAACAAGAGATCCAATTATTCTTTCTTTTACGCAAACTATACACAAAACTAACGCTCAGGGAAGCATGGACTATCCCCAAACTCCATCCCAGCAGCGTGTTCTGGCTAAAGATCTGCCTCAGGAACAGCATCTTCTGAAGTAGTAGTGCAGGCTTGCTTTCCTTCTTTCTTCCATCTGCCAACCACGTCTGCCTGTGTACCATTTATTTTCTTTGGGGACCCTTCTAAAAGAGCCAGATGGAGCAATGTCTGAGTGGAACTGCTGACAATTCCTAATTCAGTCATCTAAAAATTTTTCTGTATTATGTATTTTTTTCCATCTTTAAAAGGACATTTAGTATTACATAGAGTGACTCACAATTAAATTGGAGTTGAGAATTTCAAAGCTCAGCTGGAGGTAAAACAGCAACAAATGTCTGTGGTCTTTTTTAAAACATATTTTTATTTTTTATTCAGTTGTTTATTTTGATTATTCCTACCACCCTGGGACACAATCCCGGGACCTTGGGATGTATGTAGACTACGCCCAACCACTGCTCTGCCAGGGCATGTCAAATGTTTGTGGTCTTAACACCAATGTCAAGCATCACTGTGGTTCATTCAATGAAGTTTTATCGCTTCTGCAATTTGTTTTCTGGTTCCAGAGTAGAAAGTAGAAAGATGTAGCAAATCTACTAGGAATGACAAATTGATGTAAATGATATGTAACGCAATATGTTAAGCTCTACGTGCAGACACTGCCAAGGGCTTACCTTTTTTCAATCCCTTTTTTCTTACTAATAGACTTTCCATTTTAATTATAGTAGCAATGTGATTGGCTAAAAATATTTGATTTTCTAGCCTCTCTTGCTCTGGGGTACATGAAGTCTAGTTCTTCCAGCGAATAAGGGCAGAAGTCTACGCAGAGGTTATAGCTTCTGGAATATAGACCTAATTCTCCCTAGAATATAGAGTAGTTCCCTGCTCTTTGTCCAACCCCCTGTTCAAAGAATATGGAGGAAAGACCAGAAGCGTAGCAGTTGTTGTGCCTGTGAGGCAGCAGGTCTGAAAACAAAATCCTGCCTGTGACAATGGCAGAGTAGAAATAGGAAAACAGATCAGCTTCTTAAGAGTATCTTCGAGGAGCCCTAGAGGGCCTCTTCCAGTTGCAGAAGACAAGTAAACTGTACTCTGTATAAGCCATTGGTGACTAACTCAGGCTATGGCAGAAGCATGTCCTATGTCCCATAAAACACAAAAGAGGGGAAAAGGGAAATTCTCACAAGACATTGGCATTTGAACTTGGAGTGTCAGATAGGTGGAAGACTGGAGGAGGGAGAAGAGTTCAGAGCTTAAGGAGACCTGGCATCCAAATGTCTGAGTTCATAATGAGTTTCTGTCAGGTACCTACTTAGGTAAACATGGCGAAAAGTTGTGTAATCTCGCTATATTACACTTTCTTTATCTGTAGAGACTATATATACACACATATATGTGTATATATCTCACTGTGAATCTGCATATTTACAACTATCCTGTGAATAAATATGTATACTGAATGTGCTAAATGAATATATATACATATATACATATATATATATATATATATATATATATACATATACATAGCATAGTTGTAAATATAAATGAGTTACCACTACTAGTGGTGTTATTCAAACAATACTGGGCACATCATATACCAGGGGAATGTGGGAAAACAGGATCTGGGCTGCTGGCATAATAAATACACCCTCAAATGCAGTTATGCATTGTATTTACAGGCTGCCTATTATCACATTTTTCTAGATGGATCTCTATTATCAGCTAATTTGCTAAGAACGAAAAGAATATCTTTTCCTTAGGACTCAAAGGAACAATACGTAGGTTGAAGATCTTTGCAGTTATCAGATATAGGCCATGCATGAATACGTGACTAGACTTGGTTTCCATTTTGATGGTTATTTATCATTCATGTGTAACCCTCCTTTCTGTCACCTCTATTCTGTTATCAGACAGCTCCTGTTACATTGATCACTCCCTATTTATCAAAAGTATTTCAAACTCATTCTAGCTTCTGGCTTTCTTATGAGACACTCATGAGTTCCTATAACTCTGTTTTAAAAGGTAGCCGAGTATTTTGGTTTTATTCAGGTATGGTAAGATCAGATATGATGACGGCTACAGATAATTCCATAAGAAGCAATCTGCTATTCACAGATCCAAGGAGGAACAGGCACACCTTACCATGCAGGGAAGTACCAGTGCCAGTCAGGAGGCAGGAGTGAAGGGAAAAAGTCTTTACTGTGGTTTTTCTGGAAAGAAATGGGTGAGGCAGGCTTAATACTTTAGGATTGGCTACTTTGAATAACTTCAGTGAACTCTGGGATCTCGGGGTGGTCCCCAGTTGTCTGAATGATTAGGGAAAAGGAATATAGCCTCCGGGAGTATACAAGTCAGAGGACATGGTTTATTATATGGGCTCTGCTTTGACTGGTATGCACATCAAAGAAACTCTCACAAGGAAGTCCCTTATGATATCAAGTCATCATAAGATGTGAAAAATAAAAATACGATCAATATGAACCTGAGTTCCAGTTTTGTATTTGTTGATTTACAATATTTCAGTTGTGTATTTAATTTTTTTTCTGTGCCATGTACATGTCCATTTCTAAAATATTGCAAATAAAAAGCTATACTCTGGTAAAAAAAAAAAAAAAAAAAACATTTTTAAAGATATTACTTTAAGTGTTTGGAATGTTTTGGCTACACTGGGGATCTTTGTTTTCTAGATAATTGCTGTGATTTTTCACTGTAAAGGCAGGTTTAGTCAATTAAGTCTTTGAATAAATGCTTTCTAGTTTGCATTTAAATAAGATTAATTGTAGTGCCTACACAGTTACTACAATTAGTCTCATATACACAATTATTCTGTATCTTACACACACCCAAATACCTACCATCTCTCCACCTTTCTTCAAATAAATGTATCTTCTTTTAGCAACCATACTGCATTCTACTTATGGGGGCGAGGGGCATATCAAATGGCAAGAGACAATACAGTTATTTTTCCAATAAAAAACTATACTGTCTTTTTTCAGATACCCCTTAATTTGCACTGTCTCTGGGCTTGTAAGCACTCTGTGAATGGAAAATAAATGTGCCTTAGGTTCATCCCTAGTACATAACTCAGGGCTGTGTACATAGCAGAGGCGCAAACATTTATTGAAAGAATGGTGAATACATTAATGCAAATAATGAATCTATTAATTTTATGTAAATTAATATAAATATGAATATGAGCATTGTAGGAGGAAGAAATTTTACTAGAATCCCACTAAATTAATCTTCTCAAGTTCCCTTTGCCATTTCTTACAAATACAGAAAGATTTTGAGAACACTCACATTAGCCAATGTAATACTATAGAAATCACAGCTCTTGGTGAGCTCTGGTGGGATAGTGATTAGGTCAGTTGCCTCTGAAAGAGTGCAGGCCACATACCTCTGGGTTTGAGTCCTGGGTCCAGGGGGAAATAGCCAGTGTGAACAACTTAATAAAACTAAAAGAAAGGTGCTTCCTCCTCTTCTCTCTTCTTGCCTGTCTGCCTACTTGCCTTCATTCCTGCCTGCACCTTTCCTTAAAAAAAAAAAAAAGAACTTCTCTTAAATTTCCCTACTAAAATTTCCAAATCACAAACTCATATTAATTGACCATGCATTCGTATAACCTGGTAAAGTTTGTAAAGCTCTGTTAATACATGATCTCATTTAATTTAAGAGCAATTAGGGCTGGCCGTGTTCCAATCAGTGCCACCATTTACACAATCATGAGCTGCAGAGATTTTCAGCCTCTTGAAAAATCATTTCAGAGTGAGTGAGACTTTGAGGCATAGCACTGGACATTTCATTAAGCTACTGCCCTCAGAAACCTTAAAAATGGAAGAGAGAACTCAAATTATCCTGTCCACCTAATCTTAGTTGTGAAGATTGAATAATACCTCCAAGCCACCAGTGAGCAGCAGGGCAATGGTTCAAGTTCAGATTACCTGTTTTTGTTTTTCCCGACATACCTGGTTGAAAGTGGTCTGTTGGAATTATTAATATAGTAATAAAAGTGCTCACCGTAGGTTTTCAGAAGTTACTGATATTTAGTTGTTTGTTTGCTTCCAGTCTCTGTTTCTTTATCATGGTAGGGGAATCTCTGAAGTCCCATGTCCTCAGCTTTTCTTCATTACCTATAACTTTGAAAAACAATTGAATAAACTCATTCATACACTCTCAAGCATAAAAATTCCGGAGATAGAAACACTCGCACCATTTGTCAATCTCAAGGATGGATATCTTTAAAAATGGGATTACAAAATTACTGAAAAATTGACAGTGACTAAATCAACAATAGAGGCTATTTACTACCCTTCTGAAAGGCACTTGAATTCATGAAGGCAGGGCTACTTCCCAAAATCTGGTCTCATTGAGAGCGTCTTATCACCTGGAAGACGGCTGGGACTATAAATCATTGGGCCCTACACTACACTTCAGTTAGAAACTCAGGAATCTCTGTTTCAAATAGGCACCCAGGTTATTCTTGTACACACTAAAAAGTGACAAGCACTGTGCTAAATGACAGTGTAATACCTAACTATAACTGGAGTCTATAGTAGTTTGCTAAGACTGCCATAACAAAGTCCCATAATCTGGATGGTTTAAACACCAGGCATTCTTTCCTCCATCTGGAGACTAGAAAAGCTGATGATCAAGGTATCAGCAAGTTTGGTTTTATTTTGAATTCTCTTTCTTTGGCAGATGCATGCTGTCATCTCTTAGTCTTCACATGGTATTTATTTCTGTGTGGTTGCATCCTAGTTTTTTCTTTTAAGGACAATAGACATATTGGATTAGGATCCACACCAGTGACTTCCTTTAACTTTAATTACCTCTTACAGTCTGAGGTCCTGGGATTAGGTCTTCAATATATGAAACTGAAGAAGGGATGTAATTCGTCCTGAAAGAGTGTCCCATGAATATCTGATCTATAAATGAATACAAATAGAATGGAAGGGAGAAACAGATTAAATAATTTAAAGGCCACTCTGCTACTCCCTAGTTTGAGCTTCATTTTTCTTCCCTTAATACCTACTGAATCAAAGTGAGACTTACTGGGAAAAAAATGAATTCTTTCCCAAAAACCTCCCTTCCAATTTAGGAACCAATGATTAAACCAGAAATAGTATAGCTCAAGTAAAAGATCTACTTAGTGAGCAGAGAATAAGCATTATCAAAAGCACTCAGTAGCTACATGAAAAAAAAAAATAACGCCATTGTGCGATTTTAACTTTTATTAACTAATCAGATTATTACTACAAAGTCTAGAGTTAGATATACTCCTGGAGATGCATGGGATAAACAGATCTCGCTGATACTTGATGTCATCTTTTTGGTGCCCAATTTCAGCAAACTGGGTAAGCCAGCCACAAATGAGAGTCAAAGGGGATGGGGACACTAAAGAAGGCCTCTGTCTGGCATCCTTCTCTTACCATTGCAGGCGTTTAGTTGTTTTGCCAGACCCATATATACCCAGACATCTAAAACCATAAATAGGTGGAAGCATAATATATTCTCTCTCTCTTTGATACAATAAGTTATGCTATTTAGGCTCACTCATTATCAAACTCTGATTTGGGGCTATTTAATTTTACTTTGACAAGTTCATTGAAATATGGCCAGCAGGGACATTTGGGATAATACTTTAAAAAAAATAAAGCCTTAAATTTATACATAAAGTTGCATCAACAACCTCATATTTTTTAAATTATTCAGGATAAAATTGTATCGGGGGGATTTTTCCAGCATATTCTCCAAGATTCCTCTTGTGAACACATATTGAACACTTGTATCCATAACGCTTGATGCCACTCATAATTTATCTTTCCATATCCAGTTCATGAAGGAGGTCAAGTGTGGAAATAATCATTTAATTTTAAAAATTAAGGTACAAGTAGCAAATATCACCCTGTGATCCCATAATTTGTCATATGACTTTAAAGAGAAAAAACTACCACATCATCATTAGCAAACTCCCCAAGCAGAAGCTCTGACATATCGTCTTTGATTAAATCTAATGTATCACATGTTTTCTGTAACTGGATCTGACAGAGCTCCCATGGCATATCAACCCCAACCATTCAAACACTGCTTGCAGTGCAACTCGCCTTGATGAATTCGGGGCACCAATTTCCTCAGATAAGAAGGATAAAAGGCTTTCTAGTTCTCCAAAACAAAATCCCCAAAAAAGAGCCATGGCATCCCAAGGGGGGAAAGGGACACGGATGTTCATGTAGTTCACTTTTCCACGTGACTGGGAATTCCCTCTAAACTATCCTGAACAAGCTTTCATCTGTCTTTGTTTGTACACTTAAGACAATGCACCTGCTGTCTTTGCACACTTCCACTGGTCGTATTCTGCAGGCAGCACTAAGTTGCTGACTTTCCTACAAATTATAAATCAGATAATGAACTCCACTTTCAGGACCTTTTATATATTCTCTTCTGAAAAAAAAATCCTTATATGTTACTCAAATAACCTTTTAATGCTTCTTCAACCTTTTTGTCGTAAGTATTAATGATGCAACAAAGAGTAAAAAAGATTAAAAACTACTTTAAAAAATCCTTGCTCTGAACTTATACCTAAGGCTATTGCTTTTTCTCTCATCTTCCAAAGGAAACGTCTGGAAAGGAATATTGTATATTTAGTTTTACTTCCTTAACCTTCTGTTCATATTGGAGAAAATTGGGTTTCTATCTTTACAACATCATTAAAATCACTATTCCCGATTTTTTCACTCTACATTTTTAAAACATCTGAATAGTCCATCTGATCACACATTTCTTTAAAAATAATCCCTTCTGTCTTGGTTTTAAATTTTTCTCATTCATATTTCTGGTCATCCATTGCAGTATTCTACTTGGACGTAGCTTGCTTGTTCAATCCTTTATACATACCCAAGATTGTTTCCCCCGTTTTCTATTTTTAAGCAAAGAAAATGGTATTCGGATGCCTGTGAACCATTTAAAATTTTTGTCAATGTTTTGTATTTACAAGGATGTGCATACTTCCAGGACTGAAAGTGTTTACTGGCTTCTGAAAGGCTTTGGGGGCTATAAAATGACGCTCAACATTGATTCCTGGGTAAGTGCATCCGTCCGCGCCTACGTCATCAGCTACTTCCTGTACCCATTGTTAGGCAGCTCCACGGCTGCCTCACAAGTGGTTCAACCGTAAGACAAAAGCAAAAAAGTTTATTTTTTTTACCCTATCACTAAATCTGTCTCTTCTACATTTCCTTCTGTTTTTATGAATTCCAGTACTATTCATCAAGTTGTCCAAAATATAAACCAAGAGCTAATTCAGAACCTTTCTCTAAGTACTCTCTAAATCCAATTGGTGAGGAAGTTCTCTCAACTTAATCCCTTCAACATCTTCAGTTTCATCCCTTCTTCATCCCTACAAAACTGCCTGAGTTCAGGATGTCATCATTTCTCAAACTGGTCTATCAGTCTTAGCTGATTGCCCTGTCCCAAAGTTTACTTCTTTCTAACACATGTTCTACATTTCTGCTAAGTCTTTATACCAAAGCTCAAGTCTCATCCAGATACTTATCAAGTTAAATTCCTATTATAGTTTCCAGCTGTCTTCACGGTAAAAATCCATATGCCTTAGAAGAGTATGCAATGCTTTTCTTTGTTTCTGACTAAGTATTCTGCCCCTCACATTCCTTTTTCTGATTATCCCGTACCCCCAGCATTTCTGTCACCCTATCCATCCCTTGACATATGGCTAACACCTACCTGCTATTCAAAACTCAGCTTAGATATCACATCATTTATTCTTTCAGTCATTCATTCAACAAATGTTCACAGGATAAATCTCTTTGCTAAACATTATGCAGAAGCTGAAGACATAATATGAATAAGATAGACATGATATTTCCCCTCCTAGAATTAACCTTCTATCTGGAAAGCATACACTAATAATATTAGATCAATATGTGCATAATAAATTGTTTTATTGAAACTATAATAAGTGATTTTATCCACAAATATAAGATATACTGAAAATACGAATATAGTCCTGACTAGAGTCTCGGGGGAAAATTTCCTAGGGAAATCACATTTAAGTTGAGAGCTGAAAGATTTATAGATGTTTCTAGATGAAGGATGAGAAGGATTGGGGCTGAAGAGAATTGTATATCACTGGACATATGAGCCCTGAAGCAAAAATGTTCATTTTGCATTGTAAAAGTTTAAAGAGTGGGACAATATGGCTACAACCAAGAGTGTAAGACACTGAAGACACATAATCAATTAATGGGGCACATTACATTAATAAGAAAACAAAAATCATCATTTTAATAGATATATAAAAGCATTTGACAAAATTTAGTACAATTTCATGATTTAAAAAATAAATGATGTGCCCTGACAGAGTAGCAGTTAGGTCTAACCCTTCCGGTCAAGCACAGTCCACATCCATCCTAAGGACTCTGGTTCATGTTCTGAGTCTGGGGAACAACCAAGATAAGCAAGTAAATAAAAATCCTTCTTCCTCCTCTCTATTTCTGCCTGCTTGCCTACTCACCTTCATTCCTGCCTGCACCTTTCCTTAAAGAAAATTATAACAAATCAAGTATAGATGTAATTTACCTCAACATAGTAAAAACCATCTGTGAGAAGCTGACAGCCAACATCTTACTTAATAATGAGAAAATGGAAAGCTTTTCTTCATGGTAAGGGACAAGGCAAAGACTTGTCACTTCTATTCAACACTTGTCACTTCTATTCAACATAGGACTGGAAGTCCTAATCAGAGCAATTTGACTAGAAAATAAAAATACATCTAAATTAAAAGAAAGAGTAAAATAATCTCTGTTTGTAGATGGCGTGAGCTTTTCTTTAGAGAACCCTAAAGGCATAACCAAAAAATGTGTTAGAATTAATAAACAAATTCAGGAAAGATTCAGGAAAGAAAATGAATGTACAAAAATCAGTTAAGTTTCTGTACACAAAAAAACAAGTATTCATAGACAAAATTAAGAAAATAATTTCATTTATAATAGCACCCTAAAAGACTACTTAGGAATACACTTAATGAAAGAGATGAAATATTTGTACACTGAAAACTAAAAAAAATTAATGAAAAACATCAAAGACAAAAATGGAAAAAATTTCACTTAAGGATAGAAAGATTTAATATTGTTAAAAAGTTTGCACTATCCAAAGCAATCTACTGATTCAATGCAATCCTCATCAAAATATTGATGGCATTTTTCAAAAAAATAGAAAAACCCTAAACCTCATATGACGAATGTAAACAATTAAAAAATAGGCAAAGGACTTAAATGGACATTTGTACAAAGAAGATATGAAACTGCCAACAGGTATACAAAAATATGGTTAATGTGACTAATCATCAGTGACTTCAAAACTACAATAAGAAGCCATCTCACACCTGTTAAAATGGCTATTATAAAAAAAATAAGGATATTTTTGGCAAGGATATGGAAATTTTGGAACCCTTGTACAGTGTTGGCAGGACGTGAAATGGCACAGCCATTTTACAAAACAATATGGCGCTTCCTTAAAATTTAAAAATAAAACTACTTTGTTATTAATATTTCCTGATCAAGTGAATGAAGTACTGCTTTTTGCCAACTGTTTATACTGTCCCGGTTGATATGCCCTCACAATCCTGTGTAATTTTTAACCACTGTGCCTGTGATAAAATTAAACTTCTAAGTCTTTTCCATATTAAGCCTTGCCAAACCAGGTTTCAGCCTCCTGTATTTATCTAAATATAGCCCTAAATTCTGAGAACAATGCTCTGATTACAACAGTTAAATATCATGGCCTTCTTTCACCCTGCTGCCAAATTACCAAATTTACTCTGAATTCCCCTGACTGTTAGCATTAAAGGAACCCACCACATGCATACATACCCTTATTTGTTCTTGTTTAGTTCTAATTCAACAGAGGAATTTGATCAAAAATAAATACAGAAGATAAATCACAATAGCACTTCTGTTAATGATAAAATAGTTGCTAATGTGGCTTAAGTACAAAGCAACAAAGGCTTCTGATACTAAATCCCAGAATAACATCAAATTAAACACTCCATCCTAGGCAACTCTGGACAACCAGGAGTGTCCCTGCAAAGACACCTGCTCTGCAGAGCTTTCAGAACTGAGAACTATGTGCACTCGTCCAAGGCATCTAAGTTGATCAAAGGAGGGTGGAAGGGAAGGGATTACTCACACGAGGTCCTGTTCCCCATCAATCTTCACAAAGAAGTAGAGAGAGAGAGATTATAAAATGTGATGAGCCCCTACATAGAAGAAAAGCTAGGTGTATGTAAAAATGAATGCTCTCTATCCATAAAAGGATGACTTAATATTGGCTTCTCGTCAGATGGATTGATGGTAGTTGTGCGCCTGGGCAATCTTGAGTTCGAGACCATTTCTACAAGCAACTGTGTGGACCTAAGCAACTTGCTTTTTACTCATCGATAAACTAATATTCTTTTTAAAATGCTTATGAGACTAAGAACAATAATATATGTACATATATATACATATATATGCATATGCAAAGCTCCACAAAATATTTACAGTATGGAAGCCCAAAAGAGTAGTGGTGGTAATAATAATAAAGCTAAGAGCAGTAATTACTATTACTCTTAAAAAGAAAAAAAAAAAGACTCAAGTTTTCAAAGACCCCAGACACTTTAGGTATCATATTGCTCAATAATCTGTTATTCATACTTAATACATAAAGGTCTATATTTTCTTTTTAACTACAGTCTAATATGAGAAGTGAATAATAATATCATAATTTAATTCTTGTAAATCCCTTGAGCCTCATTTAAATGGAAATAAACAAAGATTTTATGAGCTAGCATGTACACACATCTTTATTTACCTTTGCAATTATCACATTTGAGTGAACTGTGAAAAACTACCTTTTAAAGACATCATGATCAGTGCTGCAGACTCTGCATTTTTGAGACCTCCCATTATTACACATATATACTAAAAAAACTCTCTTTTCGCAGTCCAACTTGGGTCCCTGTTTTCCAAAACTTTCTCTGAATGTGTGATTCACAACTATCCCTCCCTGAACCAAATAGTGTGGTAAAATTGCCATTTTGGTAAAAACTGTCATTGCTCTGTTTCTCATATCAGCTATTCTCATTTCAGCTAATTTGTAAAATCATAAATATAAAAATATTTTTCTAAAAATTTGTAAAAATTTATTGATGACCTAAACACACTCAGGATATTAGAAAGCAAACAAAATCAGTGTAAAATCATCTTCCCATACTGGCACCATTTGTTTCTCTGCCTTTATCTGCTGCTTATTAGCGCATTCCCAGACAAAGAAAGGGTAAAGAAATTCAGAAATCTCTAAGACAAGAGGTTATTTTAAGCGTTAACCAATCGATAACAGGCTGAAGTGCATTTTCTACAAGTTTATTCTCAGCTCTCGGGAGAGATCTTACACAAGCCCACGTGCGTTTAGAGAACCAGCCCGCCCATGAAGCCTGTAAGGGGTCGCTAGCAATCACTGGTCAAATTTGCTGCTAGGTAACATGCTTACTGAAGACTTGTGAAACTATGATAATAGTGCCCACACTGTCAGAGGAGCTCACTGAATTCAGTTAGCACTCCTCTGAATACACTTAATTTGCTTCCATATTGGGCAATTTTGAACATCACGTGGAAACATGGATTTTCACATTTTACTAAAATTCAAGATTCTAGAAATCTTGGTACAAATTTATGTGTTCCCAAATTTGACATAGAGTTGCAATTTATTTACATGAGAGATCAGCTATACTGATTAAAATACTATGTCATAACGCTTCAAACATAATGTTTTTAAATAATCCTGCTTAAAGCAATACCAGGGTGCAGGAGAAATCAATAAAATTCAAAGACTGTGCCTAAATTAGATGATTCAATCTTTTCAGAATTTTATGCACAAATTCTTAATTTGTTATGAAAATACAAGGATACAAATATATAATATTTCATTTCATCTATTTTTTAAGTTAAGAAGATTTTAAGATGCCTTTGTTTTTGTCCATGGTAGAGTTTAAATAAGGTTTGTAGGCTTTTCAGTAATACAAGTACCTTAGCTGATTGCTTCCATATCCAGGAAATAGTGTATTTGAAGTTGGTCCTTTTGTGGAGACATCTGCTGATAAGCAAAGCTGTTTCCTTGGAAACGTCTAAACAGCATCTGACAGCTTGCTGAACATCTGAAATTCACAACAATTGATCTGCAGTAGACTGTATGCAGACATGCAGTCTTACGAAGAGGGAGTCGTAAGCTGGGGTCAGGAGACAAATTTGAATATTAATTGGACAGCAAATTTCTCACTGTCAGTCTTCATCAATGATTCTTCTATGGTTCATTTTATTATCTGGGAATTCATTCACTGAATAATTTTATTTAAAATTCAATATGCGACAAAATTTTAATTTAAGAGTTTAATTCAATCTGGTTTATGCCTTTTAAATATGAATTTCTCCAATGCCTTTTGAGGGTTGAGGCCCCATTAAATGTAGAAACCAGTCAGTGTCCAATCACTTGGCCTCACTGAAATCAGTGACATAGATCACTGTCACTCATCCACCCTGTCCAAGAATAAAAACTAGAAATAGTTGGGAAAACAAAAGAATCATAGCTAACCAAAGGTAGTGTGCATCACACAGTGCTGTTATAAATAAAAAAGCAAAGAATGTAACTATAACATGTCTATCATAAGTTCTCATTCATCTGAACTTCACCAAGCACTGCTTATCTGTTTTGCCAACATTGCAGAGTATATGAGGAAGACAGAGTTCAAGAATAGAAGGTTTGGGCTTGGGTTACAGAAAGAATACAAGACTGAGTGATGACTTCACCCTGTGTTCTAGCTGAATGCTCCTCGAGGTATGATCCTTGACCAACAGCATCAGCACCATATGGGTACTTGATAGAGATTCAAATTTTCAGTCTCCAATCAAGATTTAATAAATCAAAGTCTGAGCTAGTGTCCATCCATGGATGTTCTAGCATCCCTTTCATGGAATTCTGATGTAGACTCAATAGCAAGAACCACTGCTTCAGTATATAAATTGTGGGGAGGTTTTGTTTTACCTGATGATCATCTTCATGTGTTGTTGGGCATGGTGATGACCTACAGTTAATGATATGAAGGTGCCAGAACTGACTTGTAGAATATTGAAAAAGGGCTCAGTGGTTTGGGCCAGTGGGTCACAAGAAGGCATTATGTGAGAGCAGAGAACCTAAAGATTGCATGATCCTTGCATGCAAGTTAAATCATTAAATTAATAGGAAATTCACTAATGAGGGGGAAGCTGGCTTTGCTGTGAATTTCAGTAATGAGACTCTGCAACCAATGTTGATGGTAGATGTTACTATGGAACTGGGCACTCTGATGTCAATGTGGCAACTAGGATGATAGTATTCTAAAACATCAGAAGCCAGGTACCGTATTAAACCATTAGAGGCATGACGGATATATAGCAGGCAGAAATGAAGATGGCAATAAAAAAACAGACAGACCTGTGGGTTCCTAAGGGCAAGATAAAATGCTCAGTCCATGAGAGCATAGATCAACTGACGAAACTTTTGGTCACAAGTGGAATGAGAGTTGCTGCATTGAAAATTATGATCTCTTTTATGCATCCCAGACCACAGCTAATTTTCAGTTCCAGAGCCCATCAATTGAAAGGGATCCCTGCAACACCACAGAAAGTACATATGATTATGAACTTCCCAAATCTCTCCCCAAAACAATACACAGCCACTTACTTGTGAATTTAACACCCAAAAGAAAGAGGGTGTACCATTTTCAATACCCTCAGGAAAGAGAGTCATTAGACTCTCTCACTAGAATAGATCCATTGCAGTTCACATGCTTTCTCTTGCTGCTGCTATGTTCCTCCCTCACTGTCAAAATATAGTTTGACTAGAAATACATCATCCTAACTGTGGACATCACACTGGTCCTCTGTCACGAATCTAATTATCTTTTAACCGAATGAAAATATCAGAACATAGTATTTGGGCTCTGCCATCTTGAACAACAGCAAACTGATTCAGTAGACATCAATGGGGGAGGTTATTCTAAAAGGACATCTGTGGTTGACTCACCAGTATTGACTAGCCTTTACTGTTCTCACTGATTCTTACTCTAGTGAACTTAGATAGATACTTTGAGCTATGAAAATTTCAAAAGCCAGTATGGGCTTCCTCTACTACTCTTTTCCTGCCACAACAGTGAATTCTGCTCCAAAGATGGACTGATCCATCAGCCTACTTTCCAGAGTAAAAGTGACATTTTATTCCAATTCTGAGAGATTCTTAGAATTCTCTGTTAACCGTGAAAAACCTATTCATATTTGAACACACCAACATCTCCCTGTGATAAAGTTGACAAAGACCAACCCTGCCCTCCAACAGGAATAAAATGTGATGATAAGAATTTTTCCCAACTGTTGCCATCACATAATGTGACTAGGTGTGATAAAATTAAGGACTTCCCTATATGCCAAGTACAGAGAGGCTCAGTATGAAATGAACTGCAACATGCCATGAAAATATGCTGAAATGATAGACAATGTTGCAAAGTCATTGCAAATAAAAAGAAACAGCACTGTTGGAATAGAAAGAGTAGATTTGAGTGGAGATTCTATTAGATCTCCCCAAAAGACATCTTTGGAAAAAATTACTCTATATGGTGGGAAAAGAACATAAACCAACACTCTAAATTTTTTTTTTTTTTCATCTAATTGAAAATGGTGATTCACTAGGTTACTGAGCTCTGGTAAAAACAATCCTTAAAATCATCATAATCTAAGAATATGAGCTGAACCTATTATATAAATATTTCACAATATGTGCAAATCAAGCTACTGTGCTATACACTTTAAACTTCTATAGTGATTTATGTGAATTATTTCTGAATAAACCTGGAGGAAAGAAGTCGAAAAATTTTTCTAAACTTTGTCCAATTTCCAGAAAATCTGTGTAACAATTACAGGAAATATGCCCATGTTAATAAATGCCACCATTTTGTTGATAACCACAAAGTAAATAAAATATGATGGGAATCTTAAAAATAAATATGAGTCTGTTTTGTCTCATATCATTCTAATATTACTTTCCAAATTAATATCCGTTGCCTGTTGATTAAAGAGAGAATTAAAGAGAGAATACACTGATGAGCCAAGAAGAAGATTCTGATCATTTAGTAGTCACATCTCATTACTAATTAATGATCAACATATTGATCATAATGGAACAAACTTCTTAAAACTCATAAAATACTGCACATATTTGGTTTCTCTTTAATTATCTTCAGCCATGGCACTCTCATTGCAAGCAGTTTATCATATGAGGCAAACTCTCAAATTTGAGTCTCCAACACTGAAAACTTTTACAAACTCTTAGTGCTGCCTGTCGTTTTGTCAGTATCACAATATATCTAAGCAAATTCCATGTAATGTAAATAGACTCCCCACCCAAAATTAATCCTACTTCTCTGCTTTCTTTTCCTGTCATTGGCATCAGCCAAATAATAATCCTCCTCATCTCTCCCTCATTTATCCAGCATGTTTCCTCTTATCCAAAATCTTTCCTTTTATTCAAAATGAAGATCACCTCTTCCCCTCACCTTCCACAACTTACTTATTCTCCCTAAATCCTCACGACTGAAATCCACAGATACCCTCATCTCTCCTATCATCAGTCTCTAAAGAATTCGCAAGTTATTAAAAGTATCTAGCAATTTCTCTTTCTATAAAACATTGCGTCTTAAAATTAATTTTCTTTCTGCATCTAGGGCCAGTACTAGGCACAACTGCTGTCCACCAAACTTAAGATTCTGAGCATACACAGGACAAACAGGTCAAAGTGCTCCTACTCTTTCTTATCCTACCCTAGAGGACTGGAGTCCATTCTAATCTCAGTTCCACTGAAATGGGACCAGATGCATTGAATCATCTCAGTTACCTTTAACAGACCTCAAGTCTTTCTCCTGTGCTCTGCTGTGGATTGCTAGATCTACCAGTACCTAGCCATTGTCCTTGCAGTATCTGGATCCTATACTGTTAGTCTCAGGGCACTTATTTGCATCCTCTGACAATAGCCACCATGTCTAATCTCAGTTCTAAGACTATTGTCTTCCCAAGATAATTGCCTCCAACCCCTAAATGCTCTTTCTAGGGCATTTTCATGAATCTCTGCTCCTTCAGCTTTGAAGAGCTCCTCCTCTTTTTATTTATAGCTGGTAAGTAAAACATTGAAAGCAAATTTCTGATTATTTCTGTTCAAAGACTTTCAAGACTTTCCAGAGCCATGAATCAATTCCAAACTTCTTAACCTCTGCCACTCACAGTCCTCAGTGATTTGTCTTCAATAACCTTTGAAACTTTATTTCCTTTTACTCTTTTGAGTAACTTTCATCAAAATAAATGATCCAATCCTCCTGTTCATGTCTTCAGTTTTCACTCCTTTGTGTCTGCTTATATTTTCGCTGTTTTATAAATTTCCTCTCTTCCTCATCTTTCTTTTACAATTCTATTTAAAGACTTTAGTTTCATGTGGCAGGTTAATTATACGCATTTACCCCCCTCCGCCACCACCACCCCTAAATCCAATTGAGATGACAAGACTGATTTTTTTTAAAGGAAAGTTGCAGGCAGGAATGAAGATGAGCAGAGACAAGCAGGAGGTAGGAAGAGAGAGGAAGAAGTCCTTATTATTTATTTTCTTTAGTTGTTCATCTTGGCTGCTCCCCATATCCATTAAGCCACCAAGACATGCTCTAGATTGAATTTTTTTAAGGAATAAAAGGATAATAAAGGATAGGGAGAACTGCAAAAAAAGTGATAGCAGATGAGATAAAACCAATAAAATGTGGAAAGTAGGAATCAGAAATGAGGGGCGACTGATTATTAAAAGAAAGAAAAGTTGAAATTTACATTTAAATTTAGATGCATTGAGGAGACCAACGACAAGGTAGACATTTTGCTCTGCAGAACTCCAGAAAAGTTGGGAAAAGGGAGCTACTGGGTATGTCTGAAGACTGGGTGAGGGATAGCACTGAAATCTGGGAATCAGATGATCTGATCTGTGAATGAGAAATTAGTTCCCGGGTCGCAAATCCTCTGCCAACACCAGTGACGCACTAGTGAGCAATCATACCCAGCCCCAGTCCATGGAACATGAGCCATTTGCTCCTGTGTTTATTTTCTATTGCTGCTATAGCAAATAACCACAAACTTAGCAATCTAAAATAATTGTCTATTACCTCACAGTTCTATTGGTCTCATGTCCAGGTTGGCCTAACTGATTTCTCTGCTCTAATTTCCCCAGGCTGAAATTCAAGTGCCAACTGCAAGATTTATCAGAAAATTCTGGTAAAAATCTATTTCCAAGCTTATTCAAGGTGATGGCAGAATTCCGTTGCCTAAGGTTGTAGAAGTGAGTGCAGGCTATCGCCTGGAGATCACCCTTCACTCTAAGAAGTTCCTAGATTCTTTACCATCCCTGTTTATCTCATGAGAAACCACACATCTAGAACTTCTCAAAGAGATCAATTTTTCAAAATTCCTTTCTGCCCTATTTCTTGTGCTTCCTCTTTTGCTTCCTTGTATATTCCTGTTCTGTTAAGAGTGCACATGATTATAATGTGTTCATGGAGAAAGTACAGAAAAATCTCTTAAAGTTAGCTGGTTAGCATCCTTATCACATCTGCAAACCCCCTTCCCAGTAGTACTGAGATACTCTCTGATGGGATAACCAGTGGCTGGGATTGAGAGCACACCTCTGGAGTTCTGCCTACTAGCCAGTACTCTCCAGAAACATTGAAGTAGAGACTCGGGAGCCTGAAACAAGTACGACAAAGGGGAGGGGAGAGGCAAGGGCTGAAAATAGGAGGAGAGGGAAGATTTGAATGATTCCAGCTGCCTTCAGTCATTCCCTTCCCAGAAACTATGCTTTGACACCCAGGCAAAAGTTTGGAGGATTTCTACCTGGTGAAACTGTCTCAATAGAAAAGGTCTACAGATATTTGATGAATTCTCAGTGGCCTGGTTTTGTGCCACCAATCACTACACAATGAGACTCAACTTTTTCTTTTCTTTCTTTCATTTTTTTTTTCCTCTCTCACCACCTACCTTTGTTGGGCACTCAGGCCCAGGCTCTCTGTGCACAGGAGGAGGTGTGTGTGGGTGTCACTCAGAGCAGGGATCCTGCAGCAGGAGGCATGGCCCATGATGGTACCTACCTCCCAAGACACAATCACCAGTGTGACTTCTCTGTAACTCTCAGAGCTGGTCAGGTGGGAGGGTACAGGATCCGGACTGGAACTTCCTGGCTGGTGACTCCTGGGCATCAGGGCTTACTTGGGGCATTAAAGGGCACAGCCCTCAGGTTCATGGGGCTGTTTGACCAAAAAAGCCACTTTTTGAGCAGCCGTTTCAGCTGCAACGGCCGCCTTCTGGGGCTCCCAAGCTTGAATCGTGGCAACATGGTCTCCTTTAAGGCAGTGAACAAACTCCAGGCCTGCAGTGTACCCAAATAGCTTAGTTTGTAGTTGACATGTAAGTTGTGCACTTGTACAATGTACTGGTTTAATGCATTTGTATACTGCAATATGATTATGATTACCATCTTTGTTTCAGCAAACTCCTCTATCATGTTGCATAATTATATTACCTTTTTTGTGCTGAGAGCAGTTAAGATCTAGTCTCTAAGCAGTTTTGCAGGATGGAACACAGGATAGTGACTATATCCAAGTGCATTGGATCTACAGAACTTATTCATCTTCTAGTTGCAGTTTGTGTCCTTTAGCAAAAATTTCTGCAGTTCCCTCACCCCTGGTAATCACCATGCTACTCTCTCTGTAAGTTTGGCTCTTTAGAATTCCACATGTAAGTGGTATCATACAGTACCTGGTTTAGTCTGGCTTATCTCACTAAGCATAATGCACTCAATGTCAATCCATGTTGTCACAAATGGTGGTTTCCTTCTTTCTTGTGCTTGAAAACTATTCCATAGCCTGCTTACATATCATCATCTTTACCCATTGATGTCTTCTTAGGTTATTTCCACATCTTGGCTATTGTAGCTAATGCTGCAATAAATGTGAGAATGCTAATATCTCCTTGAGATTCTGTTTTCATTTACTTCAGATACATATCCATATTTGGGATTGCTGGATCATATGGTAGTTGTACTTTTAATTTGGGGGAAAACTTCCAGACTGTCTACTATGATGGGTGCACGAAATTATATTCTCACCGGCAGTACACAAGACCTTCCTTTTCTCTACTTCCCTACCAACACTTGTCATCTTGTGTCTTCTTGAGAATAGCCATTCTAACAAGTGAGAGGTGTAGTATCACTGTTGTTTTGCTTTGGACTTCCCTGATGATTAGGGATGTCAGTCATCTTTTCATATACTTTTGGTCATTGGATTTTATTTTTAACTGGATTATTTAGGAGATATTATTGCTACTGAGTTGTATGAAATATATACATATATGCATATATATGTGTATACATAAATATACCTATATATATATATCCCTTGCCAGATATAATGTTTTGTAAATATTTTCTCTCATTCCATAGTTGTCTTTTCATTTTGTTGATTATTTCTTTTGCTGTGCAGAAATTTTTAGTTTGATACAGCTCCACTTGTTTATTTTTGCTTTTGTTCCCTGTGCTTTTGATATCATATTCAAAGAATCATTGCCAAGATCAATGTCAAGGAGATTCTTCTCTAATTTCTTTTCTAAGTATTTTAATATATCTGGTCTTCTGTTTAAGTTTTTAACCCACCAAGTTAATTTTTGTTTATGGTATAAGATGGGTCTAATTTCATTTGTCTGCAGGTGATTGTCCAGTTTCCCCAAAACCATTTGTTGAAGGGGCTAGCCTCTCCCCACTGAGTGTTCTTGGCTCTCTTGTCAAATATTAGTGGCCAGATATGTAAGGATTTCTTCTGGATTCTCTTTTCTGTTCCAGTGTTCTATGTGTTTATTTTTATGCTAGTATAATACCATTTTAGTGACTAGAGCTTCGTAGTATAGTTTGAAACCAGGAACTGTGATTTATTTAACTTTGTTCTTCTTTCTCAAGAGTGTTTTTGCTATTTGGGGTCTTTTGTGGCTCCGTATAAAATTTAGGATTTTTCTCTATTTCTGTAAAAAAAATTGACATTGGAATTTTGTTAGGGAATGCATTATAATTAGTAGATAGCTTTAGTTTGTATGCACATTTTAATAATATTAATTCTTCCAATCCATTAGCACAGGATAGCTTTCCATTTGTTGATATCTTCAGTTTCTTTCATCAAAGTCTTATAGCTTGCATGGTACAGATTTTTCACTTCCATGTTCAAATTTATTACTAAGTATTTTAGTATTTTTGACATTATTGTGAATGAGAGAGAATTCTTTACCTCTTGTTCGGACATTTCATTGTTGTTATATAGATATGGAACTGATTTCTATATGTCGATTTATATCCTGCAATTTTATTGACTTCATCGATTAGTTCCAACAGTTTTGGAGTTGAATCACATTGGTTTTCTTTATATAAGATCATATTACCCGAAAATAACAACAATTTTAGTTCCTTATGACTTGGATGCTCTTAATGTTTTTGTCTTATCCAGCTTCTCTGGCTAGAATTTTCTAACTCCCTATGTTGAACAGGAGTGATGAGTGGGCATCCTTATCTTATTTCTAACTAGAGGAAAAGCTTTTAAAATTTCATCAAACTGCTCTTTAAGTCTCTCTCTCTCAAGTATGATAATAAGAAAAATTAAATGTAAACAGATTATGTAATTAATATAGATTCCAGAACCTAGTTCAAATTTCCCTTTTCTAATAACAAACTTCCTGCTCCCTTTGACTGCAAGGAATATCTCCCTAAATGCTACTGGCATGTTGTCTGCAACTTGCTATGGCTTTAATCACGTCATTTCTATAGATACTAGATGCTATACCTCTCCTTTACTAAGCTGTAAGTCCTAAATTCCTCCTTACATAATTAGGAAATCTCTTTCATTTATTTATTCATCTTTATTGAAGTAAGGTGGATTTACAAGTCTTAGAAGTGCATGTTCAATCATCAAATCCACGACACCACACCAGGTCCACCACCGAATTTCTAATAGTCCTCCACCGCTGTCCATGGGAGTCCCACTATCCTCTGTTTCCACTCCCTTCGCACCTTTCTCCTCTGATAACTTCATGTCTGTTGTCAAAGTCTAGGGTTAGTTTTGTTCTGTGCTGTCTGTTCACTTGCTTCAGAACATTTTTTGAACCACAATGCTTTGTAAAATATTTTCAGCATGTGCCTCCATTAGACTGTGAGTTCCTTGACTGTAAATAACATCTTGTTTTTCAACCTCAGAAGCTCATAGCACAGGGCATGGCACACAATAAATGTCTCTAAATGGATGAGTAAAATGAATAACGTGCTTCTACTGCTTGTCTGTTTCTCTGGAAAATCATATTGATCACGTTTGACCCTTACACCTCTGCCTGTGGGCAGATCCATTGTCATGATAGTTACTGATGGTTTTGAGCCCTAATTTAAAATGTCACAGAATGCTACAGCAGAGACAAATTTATTATCTTCCTCACGTTGCAATTAGGAATTAAGTATAGAAAGGTGAAGTTACCTGCACAAATTCACACGGCTAGGAAGAAGTATGTGGCGATTTGTATGTTGGCAACCTGAATCATGAGCCTTTTTTATGAACCAATATCATCTACTGGTTTTCTATTCAAAACCCAAACAAAACAAAAAACTCCATTTTACAAAAATCTGAGATCAGTTTGCAAATACTCTAACTCAAGATGGTGAGTCCTCTCTATTGTCTTGTTTCCCATAAATAGTGTGTCAAAGAGAAGTCAAGATTCATGAAGACAGAGATTGTGTCTATTGTTCTCATTGCGACTTCTCAGCCCTAAACCAGAGCACTTTATTGTTTGTTAACAATTCGAATACATGGACATGTGATTGGCAATAACATGAGTAAATTTCCCTTGGACCAAATCAACACTGGATAAATTGACCACCAAGTTTCTAGATACCTTAAGGTGAGAAATATGCTTCAAAGCCCACAAAATTACAGTAAACCAGGATACTTGGAAGAGTCATCTGGTTCCTTAAGCAATTTAATTAGTTTTCTAGGAGACAGTCACAGAATCACTGTCTTGCTGTAACTATGGTAAACATTACACAAAGAAGGAAAAATTACTTGTGTGTATATTATAAGATGGGCAATAAAGCAGTTTATCTGGAAATTCAGAGGGAATAAAACCCATTTGTCTCAATATAGTGATTTCCTAAGTAAAAATCCTTTCATTTTCCTTTTGCTTTCTCTTTCTTTCTTTCTTTCGTTCTTCCTTCCTTTCTTTCTTTCTGGAAATGTGCAGGCAGGAAGAAAAGTGAATGAACAGGCAGGCGGGAAGAGAGAAAAGGAAGTATTTTTATTTTATTTCATTGCTAGTTATTATTTTATTTATCAGTTGTTCCCACCTGTCCTGTGACTCAAGCCCAGGTCCTTGGGATATATGTGGACTGCGCTCAGCAGAGGGGGTGAATCTAACCACTACTCCACCAGTGTGTGCCTTTCTCATTATCTTTTGAAATTATCTTATTGGTCTTTCATTTCTCAGACACATGCATGGAAGAACCCAAGTGGGATAGGCTCCCACTCAGGGTCCCTTCCTTCTCTGCATCATCCCCTCCCCTGCAAATGATAACTATTTGACTTTAAACCATCATTGTCCCTGCAGTTTCTGTAATTGAACTTGTCTTCATATTTTGAAGGAAGGAATATGATCTCTACTCCAAGGTGCACGAAATGGCATTTCTCCCTTAATATCCTGTCTCTGTTCTGAGCCCGGCAGTTACAGACCGTGACTCTCTTTCTCTCATAATATAGCTCTACCAAAAATTTCTTTTAGCTGGGAAACAATATACATCCTATTTTTTCCAAAAGCCTTCCTATTTATTTTTATGTTATAGAACTTATGCAAAATTCTTAAATCATAGCCAATTGTCTGTATATAATTCCTCCAACAAAGCATGTCCCTTAAGAAATACCTGTCAGAATATTTTTGTACTTATTTATTCATATTCATAGAAGGAAGAGATAACTACCTACATATCTTTTGCTTTCCCTAAGGGTAAAGTGATGCCCAAATAAGGAAAACAAATTCTGCAAGAAGATAAGTTCTATACCAGAAACTTCGCTGTAATTTAAGGTTCACCAAAGAGCCCAAAGTACTTTAGAAACTTTATTGAAAAAAAAATGGTTAGTAAATCAAACAAAGAAATATCCACATAGTTTTAAACCTTAATATGTGTTTTGTTCAACTTAATTAACGCCTGTTTCCTTTTATAAAGAACATTGACTATTTGCAGTTCGTATTTAAATATCTAGAAGGAATAGAAAACTATATGCAAAACTCTAATAGTTTTCTTTCTTCCATCTCTCAATGTTTCCCATCAGTGTAAATTTTTTGAAAAGCATAACATCATCAGAAAAACAAACTTTTTCTATTCATGAAGGACCAGTTTTGTGCCACATCCTGGCTGAACTCGGGGGATATAAAAATAAGTACTACATGGTCCCTGCACATAATCAAGTGAAAAAGACATAACTCAGCTTTGATACAATGAAGGAATATACCAGCATTATTGCCAAAGATTTCCAAAGTCCTGTAGGAGCATACACACACACACACACACACGCGTGCGCACGCACACACACACACACACACATGCATACACATGCACGCACCAATTCCTATTCTTCACAGAGAGCTGAGAAGCAAAGAGGCAATGAATATTTTTTTGCCTTGGGGAACGATTATAATTTTGCCAAAGAGTGAGACAGCCCTTCTCAAATCCAAATCCAAAATGAAAAGAAGACCAAAGGAAGGGAAAGGAGAATGAGAATTAAAAAAGTTTTTGTTTTATTTCATCCAAATTGTCTGCTCTTTAAAGGCTGGTTTTTCCATAATCAAATCACATGATTGGAATTTGAAAAAAAATGATCAAACTAATTATTTGCATCACCTAATCAACAGAAAATTATACTGGAGAAAATCAATTTTTAGACAAAGTTTCATTTTTATTTCAATTAAAACCATCAACCTGGTGTTTGATACATTTCTGATAAAACTTTTCTGTAGGATGATCTGGCAATTACTCCAATGAACAATGGCACAAGATTAATGGTCCCATTTAAATGAAGATGAGGGCTAAAGCTGCTTCTCCCACCCCAGGTTCTGCCTCTGATGAGTCTCTAGTGATTCCTCTGACTCATATCATCAAAGTAATCCAACCTTTGATACCTATTTATAAGCTTCAAAACTCATAATGGAGACTACTTTATGGTTCTAGTAATTAGGGCTATCAGAACTAACTTCGATGTCCAAAATAGCACAGCATTTCAAAAATTTGATATCTGGATGAGTGGGAAGATGAATGTCTTTAAAACAAAATGAAAAATGAATCGAACCATTGTGACTTTTTGTCATCCTGATTATGTCACTGTTTGATCACTTCTTCTGACAGAAGTGAGTAGCAAAGTCAGTCATATACGACTTGGTTAAAATCTCTCAACCAGATGAAGTTAAATGGGGAAAAACAAAAACAAAAATGGCCAGATGGTCATTTTCACTAACTTTCTGGAGTTATCACATGAATAAAAAGTGAAATAAGAGAACTGCCCTTTGCAACAACCTGGATGGAACTGGAGGGGATCATGCTAAGTGAAATAAACCAGAAAAAAAAGAAAAATAGGCAATGGTTTCACTCATATGTAGAATATAAAGAAGCAAAATGAATGGACAGACACCATCAACAAAAATAACGGGACACAAGACTTTGGCTATTAGAGGGCAGAAGTGGGGAGGGAAGGAAGGAGGGAATAGGTGGTGGTAAGGGATACTAGAACTCTGGTGATGAGTGTGGTGTGAAATGCAGAAAAACTGGGGTGTCATTTTAATATCCTAAAATGAGTATAGAAACATAAATAAGAGAAATAATAAAACTGCTTTTTTTTAAAAAAGAGACCCGGCATGCCCTGGGTGACCTAGTGGTCTAGTACACCCTTGGCGCAGTCCACATGCTTCTCAGAGTTTGGGGTCAGGGGGAAGAGAGAATGCAAACAACTAAAGAGAAATAAGTGGACTGCCTCTTCCTCCTCTCTCTTCCTGCCTTCTACCTACTCACCTTCACTCCTGCACCTTTCCATTAAGAGAGAGAGAGAACTTATAGAAGTTGCTTCATATTATTTATGTAACGCTTTTGAAAACTGTGAAATTAATGCACGATTTGAAGAAGCTTTGGGAAGTACATAAAATAAAAAAATAATAATATCATCCAGAGACACTCACTAGAGGAAATTCTGCAAGATCAGTCTCCTGTATTTCTATTACAGAGAAATATTTGGAAATGTAATTTCAGTTGCTTAGCGTACATAATATTTCATAAACTATAAACAAAATTCCCTAGTGTTAAATTAAGATCATTTCTAATTTTTCCTCTAATAGTTTGTGCTAAAATAAGTGTTAATTTTTACTACATGTGTTAACCTTTTACTGCATCTCTGCTTACTGCTTTGTGATAGATTCCTAGAAGTGAAATTATTGAACAAAAGAAAAGAAAGCTTTACCCTTCTTGACATATATGAACAAATTACTTTTCAAAGAACATATACTGTCTTTTGCACCCTGATAGTTTAGTGGTTAAAATCCATAAGCTCTGGCCTGTACAGTCCACATACATTCCCAAGGACCTGGGCTCATATCCACCAAAACAATGAAATAAAATAAATAAATGCCTCTTCCTCCTTTTTCTTCCTGCCTGATCACTTACTTCGTTTTTGCTTGCACCTTTCCTTTAAAAGCAAAGCATGTACTCACGTGTTTCTACCCCAGAGAGTAGTCTCCATCTCCGCCAACTCTATCAGTTCTAATGGTATTTTTGTGTCTTTGCCTTCTTGATAAATGAAAACTTAGAACTTGTTTTCATATTAGTTGCCATGATTAATAGTGAATTGAACACTAAATAGTTATTCACCATATTTTAATCATGATTTTTACCCATTTTTATAGCCATTTTAATTACTGATTAGAAAGAATATTATATTTTAGAAATTGTAACATTTGTATTTCTTACAGATATCTCGGTTTATAATTTAACTTTCATTTTGTTTATTATTAAGTCTAGAATAATGGAGGTAAATAATCAAATATGTTGATCTTTAATCAATTTTTCTAATGTGTTTCTAAGTGGCAAGTCCTTCCCTATATTAAAATTAAGCTAAAAATTTAGGAAAATAAATAGGTTACAGTTATTTTTATACTTGACTCTGATCTAGTGAGCTTGAGAATCTTAGATATTTAATGGGACTTAATGCATTTCAATTGTTCTCATAATTAAATGATTTCACATTATGATATATTCTTGGTTTTTTCTATAATTTCTTGTTATTCTTTTGTTTCAGTAGATCAATTACAATGATTAGATATTTTTCCACATTTTAATTTTCATTTTTTCATATTGAATGCATGTTCCTTTTAAATCTAATTTTTATCTGTTGTCTCTCATTGACACATAAGCAATTCTCAGGAGCAACTAAGCCTAGAGGGGATACCATGCTACCGGAAGTTTAGGATTCATTCCTGTGTCATCTGAACGTGGACGATGATGAGGAAAAGCTAAGGACCAACACAGGAAGAGTCAAGATGCTGCAAGTCTTTCCATTCAAGAGTTCGAAACTCTCAGTACCTACAATAGCATAATCCTTTCCTCAGATTTAACACCTGCCATTTTTATAAACTATTTGAAATCATGTGTCCATTGTGCTTTTTCTGAATTCTCTTAGCTCTGTGTATCCTGGCTTCTCAGTAAAAGATAGCAGCAATATAAAAGACATTGCAATTTATTTCATTGTTCCCTCAGGGGTGGGGAAACAGTTTGGTGTTATTAAATAAAAACAAGCTAAGGGAATAACAACCGTCTTTCCAAATACAATTTCAAAGGCACCTTGATTTACTTAACAGATTCACTCAGGCCAGCAGAGTAAATTTAATTTTTATAAAGCAAGTTACATATTAGAGGAATTGAAGAAGTTTATTTTAAGCTATTGTATTATAAATCCTTTTGTAAAATAATCTGTTTCAATCTGTTTTATATATGTGAACTATCAAACATCGAAGTAACTTAGTTCCAAACCAGTATGTTCTTCCTCTTCTATAAAGTTACATTTTATAAATGAAAAACAGAGCAATTCCCCAAACAAAAAGAAGGAGCAATTGCATTATATCCTCAAGTCTTTTCCTAGTTTAATATGTTTTTGGCTATCCAGATAGGGATAAAGTGGATATTGACTTGACTTAAATATATGAAAGAAAAAAATCTAGAAAGTAGGGTCTTAGGGGAAGATGCAAAAAGGTGAGGAATGCATGGAATATCTTAGTGAAGTAATACAGAGACAGATACATCTTGAAGAGATCTAAACACTGAAAACTATTCTCAAGATATCAAACAAGAGACCTAGGTGAAGAATGGAAAATAAAATACAAGTCAAATGACACTGAGACCAAGATATAAAGAAAAATGAAAATAAAGAGGAGTAAACAGCAGGTAGAGGTCTATTCTGAATAATCAGAGAGTTCAATGAATGAACTGTGTAAATCAAAACAGGGAACTCTTAAAAACATAATGTTGAATGAGAAAGCACACCACAAAAGATCACACGCAGTATGGTCCCATTCATATGTGCCAAATATACAAAACTAAGTCTTAGAGATTAATCATTTATGGTAAAAATAATTTTTAAGCAAGAGTAAGGTAAATGTCCCATCCAATAACAGTGCATTAAGTAATGACATATTAATTACACCCTTAAGAAAGATAACTAGAATAACTCGACAAAATATGAGTTCAGCTCAAAAACACTGGCACACTTACAAGGTCAGTGTTAATGTGAGGGCGAGGAAATCCAGACCAAAGAGCTCAGCACTTGCGATTTAATGTTGAGAAGGGATCAACAAAAAGCATGGGACATATTCAGGTGTGTAACTGAGTAGTGACTGATGAAGGAACAATTCATCGAGGTGTGAGGAGGATTAAGAGAATCAACGAGAGATGAGGAAATATCTCAGGATGAACAGCAGAATATTGGGCTGCCCTTACCAGTCCTAGCCATAAAGGCGTAGGGAAAGGTAGTGGCAGAGCCTACGGAAAGTCATAGGAAAGGGCTACCTGGCAGGAGTTGGAGCTTTAATAGAACGCAGACTTTGCTAACTTAGACACCAGCAAGGAGAGGGCTGACAAGATTAACTTCTCCTAACCTCACATTGCCTTCATTGTCCTGTCTCCTCATAGTGCCTTTCATTGACCGAACCCAGCTGTATCCAAAGGAAAAGGAAGCCCACAGACACTGCTTGTAGGCACTGTCCTTCAGGATACAGAATAGGATGCAAAGTGGGTAGCAAGAGGGTCTTGAGGGGCAAACACAGAGTAGTCAGAAGAGCACATCCAGAAGAGGTGGCTGGGACTGAGAGTTGGAACAAGGCTTTGGACTGCCTCAGGTGGGAAAGTGACAGCAGTTAGAGTCAGGCCCTTGATGAGGAGAAACAGCTGTGGCTTTGATTCAGATTCTGAATTGCTGCACTTCAGTGATAAAGATGACAGAGAAGTAACTCACTTCTTACAGAGTCTGCACACTAGCTTAGAGTCAGCCATACTCACTGAAATGGAATAAGGTTCCAGACTGACCATTTTCCAGGCCCTGGGAGAAGCAAAAGTCGTCTTTTTAGTGTATGACCACATCGCAGTAGGCCTTAAATTATCTCTGTTAGCTGATCTTCAAACATAACTCCAGGAACACAGTCTAAGGTTACCATCCACGTGAGGAAATAAAACACTAGAAATAACAGTCAACAGGAATACTAACCAAGAGAAACAGACTAATAAGGATATTGAGAATTTCCAGGCATAGATTTTAAACATGAACTTACAATGACCAGGAATACCAGTGCCTGGTATTCAGGCTGACCACCTCACCCTGTCTGGCTGTCTTTGAAAAAGACGAGACTGAAAAGAAAATCTCAACAAAGAGCAGGAAAGTCTGAAAACTGACAAAGCCATGAAAAAGCCCCACATGAAAATTCTAAAACTGAGGAATACGATGATTACAATTAAGAGATGATTAACAGCACGTTAGACACACCTGAACCTCACTACCAGAGAAGCCCCTCCCTTTCAAATTAGTCGCTTTTTTGTGTTCTTTCTTTTCATTTTTCCTATGGCCCACAGGAGAGACTTCCTCACAACAAAGTGACTGAAGAAGTGTTGTTTTTCAAATGGGGCTACATATTATTTGGCACTATAAAAATTGGACATCTACAGCTTGGCTTAAGCGTGACCCTTAAGTGACAAAGAAAACAATATGTTGACTGCCAAATGTACATCCTCTCTTGACACCTCATGCTGAGATACAAAGCTGTAAATCCAATCAGTGATGGAGGCATCCAGGTTTGTGAGAACACATGTGTCCATCTCTCCCCAGCTTGGAGTTGGTGACATCACATTGATTGCTTTTAGTAGACATGGGAGAACTATTTACACCATGAAAATCAGTCAGTACTGATTTTTCTTTATTTTTTTTATTATGGACCAAAAGTCAACTAGTATACGTTTACCAATACACCAACCTATCCAACCAGTTCTGAACCACTCCAACTGATGGTTGTGATGGCATTGCAATCCGCGTACGTCTAAAACCAAACTCATGATATCCCCCCTCCACCTTGTATCCTATTTCTAGTGAACAGCATCACCAACTGTCCGCTTACACAAATGAAAACCCAGACTCGTTAACGCTTCCTCTTCTCTACTCCCACACTTAACTGTCGACAAGCCTCCTACATTTTAGGTTCCAACTGTGTTATAAATGTGTTCTCTCTCCTCTCCTTCTCTCCTGCTGTCTCTACAGCCGAAAGAATCTCTGATCTCTACATGGGTTTTCAGGGTTGACATTCAATATATAGAAAAAAATAATTACAAGCAGGCTGAGCAACCAGAGAAGCCATCTTGCAGCACAGGACAGGAGCCTGGAGACACAGGCTAAGTCCAAAGGAGGTTCTGGGTTCTTAGGCTGCACTGGGTGTGTGGACTGTGGTAATGGCGGACTCTCAGAAGCTCAGGGAAACGCCTGCTTAACAGCTGGCAGGAGGGTATCTTTCAACATTCTAACACCGCCAGAGCCATCGTGGACTCGCTAAGTATTTGTTCTGAATTTGTTAGGTGCAACATGGAGGCACACACCACAGTTGAAAGAGGTTCATATGCAAACAAAAAAAAAGTTGTATGTTTTCATTACATATTTTAAAAGAGACACTCTGAGGTCCTATTTGGAAATCTAATTAGTACAAACTAGATAGGAAGGAAGGGAGGGAGGGAGAGTGGGGGGGAGGGAAGGAGAAGAGAGGAAGGACATTTAACAGAAAAATACTGGGTGAATGACAAGAGTTGGGAAATTATGGTTCCCGCTTCCACTTCCTCCATATTCCAAATTTCCTCCTTCAGTGCTGCTAGAGTGTTTTTTTCTAAACACAAGTTGGAATCTTTTAATTCCATTATTTAAATTGTTTGACATGTCTCCATTGCTTGTGGAATAAAGCCTACATTTCTTAACAAAACATAATGATTTTGCAAAGATGGCCTCCTAAAATTGCTTTTTACAATTTCTCCAGAATCTCTATAGTTTTAGCCATATTATTCTATGCCTTCGCTTAGATGCTTCCCATCTGGCAAATACCAATGTTATCAAATTTCAGTACAAATGTCATTTTTTCTGTGAGGCTTTCTCCAATGTTTCACACAGAATGAATGGCATCTCCCTCTTCATTCTGACAGTTTTTTCATAATTAGAAGAAACTAATTTCAAGATGTATTGCCTTCCAGCTGCCTCTGTTGAGTGGATATGGTTGCTCATTGACAACCTTCTCCCAAAGAACAGGCAGGAAATGTTAGAGTTCTTCATTAATTGTAGAGCTCATAATCTAAGTCTTCTAATAAAAAGCAAACAAACCCATAGGTTCAGCAAGAGAATACTTACTTTCTCACGTAATAGACCAGGAATGGTGGACAGACTCTAAGAAGGTAAAGCCACCATTTTCAACATGCAGTCTCCACCTCCCTTTCCATGAGGACTGTTCCAATCTCGTCATCATGTTTGCGCTCAGCCAGTAGGAGAGAGGCAAGAAGAGCAGGCAGCCTTCTTCATTTAGAAGGCATGTGATAAATGGTGCACAAATCACAATTGCTTACGTCTCATTGGCCAGAACTTAGGCTCTGTCACAAGACAGTCTCAGGAGTTTTGTCTTTGCCCGCTCAGCAATGCACCCAGTCAAAATCTGAGAGGGACTATGATTAAAGAAAAATGGGGAGAAACCACATAAATGATCAGTGGGTGTCTCAAGCATGAAATACAAATTTCCCCATTCTACCTACAAAAGGCATGAAGATAAAGGGGTTCAAGGAAACTGTTGGATGATTGGTCACAGTGAGCATTCTTGTTCCACTGATCTTGTGCTATTTATGGTTTCCTTTATTACTACTATTTTTGCTGCGGCTTATTCTATAAAAACAGACATATATATGATCACAGTGTCCCAGTCTGCATATAAATCCTGCTATTTTATGAGATCACTAAACTTTGGGTCAGCTTCTATATGTCTCATTTTTATAGAGATGGGAAGGTAATTAAGTCAACCTGATTTTTTTTTTTTTTTCACTCCAGTACTATAAATCTTCTTTCCCACAAATAAACTCTCTTTCCAAATCACAGTGGTCATATCCTTTTCAAAGTCGTATGCATAACTCTAGAATTATGGACAAGTTCTTATTTTACAATGTTTGGTTGACTTTACTTTTACAGCAGTTCAGAAAAGGATGCGTTAAACCTGAGCAGGAAAGTATTACAATCAAATGCATTCAATTTGCTAAACACCAATTATATTTCTCAAACAGTGCTCTCTTGGGCATAATAGTTATATCTCTCAAGCTTTCCATCTGGCCCCAAATTAACAAACATTTGCCTTTTGCACTGAGCAAACTGCAGTGAGGGTAGGGCTAAAGAACTATAATGAGATACGATTATGAACTGTAGGTATTTGGCTTGAAGCAATAATACGTTTTGTATTTGTATGGGGAAAAGATTCCTTCATTTATCCTACTAGGGGTTTTTTCTGGACTTCTGAGTGTGAATTACTTTTAGAGGCCAAACATGTCCCTTGATGACTATTTAAGCATGATCAAGAGCTGCCTTGGTGAATATGCCTACATTAAGAGTGTTTTCCAGTTCAAAATTAAATTTAAACTAATAGCTTTTCATGAGTCTCTGAATAATCAGAAACGGAGGGTCTGTGTGTCAGATGGCACACTGGTCCTTAATGTTTTCTAGGCCAGATGTGAAAACAGCTGCCCTAACCACCCTCACTCCCACCTCAAGAGTTGGTGGTCAGAAAATGCCTGTGTAATGGGACAAAGTTACTACTTAAGAGTTTATCTAGTTTTCTTCTTTATGCAGCCTGCTAGTGAGGATTCAGTCTTTTAACTTTGACCCTCTCGTTTTCTTTAGAAAGAAGAGAGTTGCAATACCAAAAACAAGCAATCAAACCAGTGGAGGGGTTTAAGACGGAAAGGACAAGAATATGCAGACTTAGGATAGATGAGAAATCTCAGAAGGAGTTGTGAAATTTATATGAAGGTAATGAATGGGGAGAGAAATTAGAGATACTTAGAATTAATTGTGGATTCTAAGGTTCATAATGCTTAAGTACAAGAATATAGCGAAAATATGTAGATTGCTTTGATATTACTTTGGTTGCTAAAAACATACCTATTGACTACGAGATGGCTCTGACATTGAATAGCATGGACACAAGCTTTAAGGCTTTACACCTCTTTTTCCCTCAGCACTTCAAGTCCCAAGGAAACAAGGAGCTAACTTTAACATCATTTCTCTCAAATATTGTCATTCCTAATATGAGTATTCATCATATTTATAGACAACTCATTGGACAGTATCCATTGGTTCTGTAGTGTGGGGGTGGGTGTTATGGTCAACAAGAGTGATTACACAGGAGGCAAAGAAGATCTCAAAGAGCTGCAGATGACTGCGTGAAGATGGTTAAATCACAGGCAGTCACAGGGCAAATTGACATTCTTCACAGATCTCGACAGACTCTTGAATATCTACCACCCCTCCCTAAACTGCTCCAGTCTCATTCTTTTGCTGCCTCATATCTGATCTCTGCAGATCTTTTGAGAAAACAAAGGGCTCTTGCCATCTCATTAATATAGCATAGCAAAATGGGGAAAAGAAACAGTATTCATATCAAGCAGAGCTGAGTTGAAATTGTTACTGTGCCATTTACTTCTTTGGGGAAGTTACTTGAACTTAAGCAGTTGCATTTATTTGCTTATAATGCAGGAATAATGATAGAAACTTTTAGATACGGTTATTTTGAAGTTCAAATGAAGTATTAATTGTAACACACCCAGTCTGACACTCAACCCACACAAGTTCTAGTCATTTGTATTACCATTAGCATATCATCATGCCATAGCTCAGTGTGTGTTAACTGTATCATCATTGTCACCCTGTATCATCCTCCCATTCTGCTTTCTTTCTGCATCCTTGCCTTCTTCAAGACCGTATCCTAAACCGAATCTGTCTGAACAAATACACGATATTGCATTTGGGTTAGAACCCCTCACAACTGTCATCTGAGACCTTCAGGGTATTACTCCTGCTGTTAATCCATCTTGTCCAGCCAGAAGTTTCTCGCCTTCATTTCCCTCATGTCTCTGTCTGGCCTGCATTCACAGCATCTCCCTGCACCACTGAGCTTTGCTTACAAAAGACAAAGCAAGTGGAGAGTTTAATCAAAGCATTTCTCCCTCTGCATTCTAATCCTGGATTTAGAGGATTCCCCCCACACACCAAAAAAAAACCCTTAATTCATGTATTACTTTTATCAAGTAGTTTCCTAAGGACTTCTGAAAAGAAAAGCAAAACAAAAACTGGATTTTTCATTTTTAGGTTTGAAATATTTTAGTGAAATATAAAACATTTCAGGGAAAGCTTTTAGAGAACTTTAAAAATGTTCTGATCCTCAAAAAGCTTAACTATGTTACCCACAGCTATTTTTTCTCAACTGAGAAAGAAGAAATTCACAGGGAACAGGAGAAAACAAAGAAATAAGTAAAGCTATGATTCTTACAATCACCTATTCTCTCAGAAATACTGTCAGATAAGTGATGTCATCTCCGTTGCACAGATGAAGAGAATGAGATTTAAGGAGAAGAGGTCTGAACTACTAGAAAGTGTCACGACTGGAAAAGAATCCACAAGTGTCTGATTCGATCTTTCATCATTATTAATGATCTTTCATCATTCATCATTAAAGGATATGACATTAGACCCAGCAGCAGACCCAGCCTTGTGATGAGGATTTTTCCCCTACACACTTCCTCACTTCCCTGTTACCCTCACTGGGTGTCCATGATAACCAGTAAAGCACTAATTAGAGAAAGGTATATTTTATGGACTGGTACATTCATAGTTTGAGCAATTTACCCTCTAGTGTGCCGACAACTTCTGCATTAAGTACACGTGAATGCCTGGTGTTCTGATTCATGGCTCAACTAAATCTATTTACCCAACTCCTAGAGACTTTTTAAAAATCACTTCAGTGATGAGAAAACACGTTACACAGAAGGCCCTGCTGAGCGGGCAGCTGGAAAGTGTCCTGAGCAATTACAGATCAGCAGCATTTCTTCCTATTTTGTCTTGAGCACCATAGCAGACACAGTTTGGAGAAGAAATAGCAGCGAGCTTGTGGAAAATCACAAACAGGTGAATGAGAATTACTCTTGGTTTCACCGCGGCGTAACTCTCGGGTCCATCACACCCACTTCCATGCAAATTACTAGCAAAACTCTGTGCCAGATCAATGCCATGTAGGAAAGATCAGAGGGTGGTATCACTTACTCTACTAGAGGAAGATTTTGCTTTTATTTGATCAAATCATCTGAACATCTTTTCATGGCCCTTTTTAAATAATATCACTCCTTTAGTTTTCAAGTGACAGTGAAGATCTCTGATAATTGTGCTAGACATTAGTGCTATTCACGAATGTTTTTGAGTTGTTCTTTCCAGTTATGAAAAGGTACTCTTCTCCATCCACTTGAGGTTAGTCTTGTCCAGGTGATTAAGGGGTGGCTAATTAAATACGTGCAAACTTGAATGTCACTTCCTGTCAGAGTGCCTAATTTTTTTGTTCGAATCTTCAGCTCTACATCTTTCCCTTTTAAAGTAGATTTTGACATGAAATTTCCATAAGAAATTTCCGGAATGCTGATCCAATACATGGATGTGGCTTCTGAGAGAATTACCTAAAATCACAGCAGGCATGCACACCATGACCAAGGCAAAATTCCTATTGCATAGCCACTGAGATTTCCAAGTCATTTATTTACTGTGGCATAACCTAACCTAACCTATGACAACATATTGTATCAAATGTATTTGCCTTTGGCTGAGAGGAACCAAAAATTCCACCACAATGGCTTGAACTTGAAACTTATTTGGCTCACATCAGAAAGGCAATCCAGGAGTGACAGGGTGGTTTTGTGGGAACTTCCTGACCCACTCCCCAACCACCTTCCTACTCTGCCATCTCTGGTGGTGGCATTAGTCCTCATGGAATCATGTGACTCTTGATCCTATAGGGATCCTATAGGGAACATGTCCATGACCCAATCAGGAAGAAGTAGCAAAGTGTTGCGTCTTACTTTGGAAAAGGAAGCCCTCCTTGGCGATCAATTGGGTCTTTGTCTCACTGGCTATAAATGAGTACTATGGGCAGTGCTTGTGCCAGGAGACCTGGGAAGATGTTTCAACTTCCTACTCTTAAAGTCGAGGAAGAAAAAGGAGGTTTGAGGACAGTTAGTTCAGTTTCTGTCACTATGTGTTTATGAAGAATACTAGGGTAGAGCCTACAGGCAAATTCTTTTTAGGGAACTAATAATCCCAAAACCAAATTTAAGTACAACATTAAGGAGGATGTTTTATATAATAATAAAGTTTATGTTATCAACAAAATACATACCTATCTTCCATTTTTGTATGGATCAATATGTATTGCCTTCTACTCAAGGACAGTATCACCAAATCACAGATTTCGCCCCCCAAAAAAAAGTTCGGCCAAAGGATTAAGTCTGTCTATCAATCCCAGTCTTCATAAACTGATTCTTCAACATCCTTGAGCCTCCAAATACATGTTTTCAATTTCCATGTCAGCCTGAACTCGGATCAGTTCAGGGAATGGGGAACAATTACACATTCATATCACCAATATTTACTGAAACCCTACTCTGGAAGAGGCAACTTACTATACACAGTATCTGTAGTGATGATAAGGAGGTACCAATTACACCTTCCAGGAGCTCACAACCTAGAAACAACTATGGACTGATGAATACGCATCAACACTGGGATGGGATGAGAGCAAAAACAGTTGCACTTACATGGAAGTGTAGCTCGAAGGAAATGCTCACAGCAGAGAATGCAGAGAGGATGAGAGAAAAATGGAGAGACATGTATTTGAACTAGATAATTGAAGGACTGAGTAGGACCTGCCAAGAAAAGGAGTTGGCAGAGAAGTCCTTCAAAACACAAGAAAGAATATTCATAGGATATATTCCCAGAATCACAGAACCTGAAGATTCTCCAAGCTTTATGTGTTTCATCAACCTCATTTTATACAATTTAAAAATATTGCAGCATTATCATGGGAAACTGTATGTGCTTGTTGTCAGTAGGTTTTTCTCCCAATAAATTTCATAGAAAAATTGGTTCAAAAGTGAGGTAGCTAGGGTGAAAGAGACATACAACTTTGACTTGAAAGAGACACTGAGTCAAAAGCCTGCCCCTATCAAACATAGAGCTCTTTGTAGGAATCCGATATTGTATTAGGTCACGTGAGGGGTCCTTTGAAGTGGAGCCATATAAGGGCCAGCAAATCTCACTGCCACATCACGTAAGTTAGTCTTATGTGCCTCCAATTTTAAAAGACTCCTGAGCAACTGAATTTATGTAGCAGACCTCCTTTCTACTGCCTATTACCTCTCGATATGAGGCAATGGGAGGATATAGGGGAAATCCTACAGAATGTCATACTTAACAAATCTTCTAGTTACATCTAATTAAACCACTAATAAACAAAAATGGACATTTTCCCACTGCAACTATATACATTTTATTCATTTGTAACAAATGTGATACTCAACTTCAGTCACTTTACAGAGTGAAAATCCTGAAGAAGACAAATGTTTTGTAAACTCCATGAAAACATAAACCATATTCTCTTTGCCTTTGTACATGACTGTGATTAATATATAGAATGTATCAGCTACATCATGAAAACTGATGACCAGTTGATTGAAGGAGTTCATAAATGAGAAGAGAGGCTATAGAGTTTAAGATAAAAATAGCAGAATGTTGTTTATTCCAATAATTTGTATTATTGCAAAATCTTATTGAAATTATTCATAGACAAAGCAAATGTTGGCTTAGGTAACAATACAAACACTTATTAAATGTTAGGCAGCATGGTTCCAAGGGCTTTGCATATACTAACTCTAGTCTTCCACAACACTCCCATGGAAGTATCCTTGGGTTAGCTGGGATTACTCAGCATTCTGAGACATGTCTGTTCCCACATATCTGAATAAAGGAACTTTGAATTTCCCAAAGGGAAGTTAGGGCTCTGAGTAATAGATGCTTCGATAGAAGCCAAAATATGCCTACCACTCACAGACTGAGTAATATCACCAAGACTGAGCACACATCTTCTGTCTCAGATGAATGAGCCCTCACTGTACCCTGCAAGTCACTTCTCAGAACAAAAACATAGTCACTAATGTATTAACTTCTCATTGAATAAATATCTTATTTGTTCAATTAATGTTTATTGAGTAAGATTATTGTGCTTTCTTTCCATAGTGAGGAAACTACGTCTTAGAGTTGATTTTTTCTAAGGTTACCCCATGGGACCAGAGAGACTTTTAGAAAAAATTCTTCAGGTTTCTGTAAGTCTCATATTTCTTCAAGTCATACTTTGAAGTGACTCCAGTTTCAGTTCAGAGGCACATGGAACACAATGTTTACAAATTAAGGCTTGATACTTGCAAATGTATGTAAGTTGCACAAGTGAAAATTCAGTAAGACTTACTATCTCACAAACCTCTTGAAAACATAAATCATGTTCTCTAGGTCTTTATGAACTATTGAATCTTATAAAGAGGATATTTGCAATTTTAGTCAAATACATGTTAAACCAGGAGAGCTGAGGAAAGTAAATCTTTAGTCCTAAGTAAAGAGAGCTGGCAAGACAATGAGGTCCAGAGATGAGAGAAATGTGGGGAAGGGCCTGGACAAAGAAACAGAAAAAACAGCCTAACTGGGAAATCATGCTTGTTCATATCTCAGTCTACATTCAGCTTAAGGGACAAAAATCTCCTTAAGATTCTCTCAATATGAAGCAGTTTCACAGACTTCTTAGCAGTTCATGAAAAGAAGCCCTTCCTATGAACCCTAATAACCTATTTTAACTTGCAAAACCATCTTCAGAGGGGCTCCATTCTCAAGCCATAAGTACAAAGAAATAGTTCTATGTTCTCTCTCTGTATATTTTAAATTCTGTTTCTGGGTAAAGAAAAATGAAATAGAACAAGAATAAATGAGAATGGAATAAATCTGTTAAAGAGGTCTCACCTCACTCTTACCTAACATGTGGCAGACTCATTTCTGCCACATGTAAAAATACACATGTAAACTTCTGCCCCCGTGAAACCTATGTAGTATTCTGATAGTATTGAAGGAACGCCGACTGGGACACAGGAAAGAAATGAAAAGTTTTATTGAAGTCTTCTGGAAAGTAAACTCAAAATGTCAACTATGAGTCTTCAGTCTCAAGATGTCACGAAGAGGAATCTTTTCCTACCCACAAACCAACACCACCAGTACCATGATGGTATTCTAAGAAGTGGAAACACAGAATCAAAAACTGTTGGTGTAAAGGTGTGTCAGTAATAGCGCATATGATTAAAAGTCAGGAATAAAGTGAAGGAGTAGATTTTACACTTAGCACTTTGAACTCAATAATTAGTTTAAAAAAGTAGTCTGACATCAGCAAGTCAGAGTTGAAGAGTTTTAGAGAAAAAGATGAGGTCAGAGACTCCATTGGAAAGATGTCACCTAGTAAAGGAAGAGTGAATACTGAATTAGATAATGTAAAAATAGCATTGATGAATTAGATTTCAAGGAAGTTTTGGCTGTCTGTTAATGCTCCCTAACAGCCTCTGTCTAGACATGGAGAGCTGGTCAATTGTCCAGACTCTGTCAGAACCTTATTCTTATGCTGAACAGATGCCTCATTATGCAGGGTAATTTAGCATTATCAATGAAGGATTTACCAGATGACTCAGGGAATGTGTAAAGAGCTCAGGAGCTCTCACCTGTAACACCTACAAACAAAACCTAAAGTTGGGGTAAGAGGTTACTAATGACCACATTTTATTAATCACCAGGGACATACTTCTCGATTTTAGACCTGGATATAAAAGCCCTTTAATTTCTGTGAAACCAAAGAGGGCTATTTTCACTTACTAAATATGGGTTCAATATAGCAGCAGTAATCCGTAGTATGATTATTTGCTGAGAAGTTACTGTTATTTGATTTCAGTGTATGTATAGCACAGCATATTCAGGTGCAAAAACTTCAAACAGAAGTTATGTGTGTTCTTTATTTTCCAACAAGTTTCTCAAAAGCAAGAAAAAACTAACTTTTACTGACACTCATTTGACAGTTATTTTATCACACTTAATCTTTACAGAAATCCTGGACTTGGTAGTATTATATTCATTTTGTAGATAAGGAAACTGAGATTCTGAGAAGTAAGATAACTTTATATAGTCACAGAGTCAAAAAGAGAGTGACACAGTCGCAATGGGTGCTAGCTATAATCCCTAACTTTGAGAAATTTACAGGTCAGTTAACGAGATGAAATATGTATCTTAAATATAAAAAATGCTTAAGGGCATTCTATTATCTTTATTTTCACATGAAGAAAGTGATATCCCCAGAGTCGAAAGGCACACTCAGTCAGTAAATAATCAATACTTCACTACACATGATGTTATCTGCCCTGTTAGTATCAAAAATACAAACTACATAAATTTTTAAATTTCACTTAACATTACTGTATCATCATTATATAATCAGAATGATTATCAATATCACCATATTCTATCATCAGTCATCATCATCAGTGGGTCACTTTTTAAAAGGAGCTATAGATTGTGCTCGGCTTGCAGACAAATTTCATCAAAACAGTTTTAACAATCAAAGCACATCTCAAAGACTGAATTATATGTTTTTACTTAACCTGAAAGAGAAAAGTAAGTGAAGACTCAACAACTCTTCAGTGACTATATTCCTTTTAGTTCAGTTCTATAAGCAATCTAACAAGAAACCAAGAATGGTAGTAGGAGGTAGAAGAAGAGACATCTTGCTTAAACTAAACATTCTAACCCAGGCATAGTCAACATTTATTTTAAATGAAAGTTTCAGGCAGGAATGAAGGTGAGCAGAAACAGGCAGGAAGGAAGAGAGAAGAGGAAGAAACACTTTATTTTATTTAGTTGGTCATCTTGGTTGTCACCCTGGCCAGGGGATCCAAACCCAAAATGAATATAATGAATATATGTGAACCACACTGACCAAAGACAACTGACCAAACCACTTCTCCACCAGGGCACACCTCATTGTCAACATTTTAGTGTAAGTTTTTTCTAGTTTTTTAGTATGCATATCCTACAGAACGATAATAATTAGTATACGTATAAATATAGATTCTGTTTACAAACATACTATAATCATTTAAGAATTTGCTACATGATCTTTGTAATCCTTACCTATAATGGCTTCATAATAGGCCACATTATATTATTTGAAGATAGCTGCTGGTATTGGAAAATTCTATTTTTTCATAATTGGTATGATTCTGTGATTTAATAAAGACACTTTATATGTAAAATCTATTTTTTGGAGACACTAGTAAACTTTGTACAAGAACAATTGGTGGTTCCAGATTCATTCTAACAAATCTTTTTCCTAAAAGTCTGTGCCAATACATAGGTCACAAGCAATCATTAAGAATTTTGGTATCGCCAAATATTTGTTAGCATTGTTACATTATCATTTAAATATTTTTGTTAAATAATAAGAGAAAAAGAATGCCTCTTTATTCTAAAATATATTTCTTTGCTCTTAGTGAAAATAAATATTTTCTCAGATTCCTATTAGTTGTTCACTCCTTTTTAAATAAATTGAGATATAATTAACATTTAACATTATGAAAGTTTCAGTTGTACAGTGTGTTGATTTGATATATTCATATATTACAAAATGATTACCACCTCAGCTTAGTTAACATTTCCAACATGTCTAATAGCTGATGATTCATTTTTGTTGTGAGAAGATTTTACGAATTTTCCCATCAAATCCTTTACCCACTAATGTATCACATACTTAAGAGTTTTTCCCTAGCAATTTAAACAAGCTTTTTTTCTAAAGATGATATTTTCCTAGCAAGAAACATTTGCAATTATTTTTCTTCATTTGAGGACTGACTTTAAAAATAAAAAGAACTTTTACTATTGCAGTAACTTAGATTTACAACATAATGTAAGTTAATATGTATAGGCTCACTCATCAAATATATGACATATCGCACCCACCACCAAATTTCTAGTAGTCTCCATCACTGCTCCCTGGCTGCCATTACCCTGGGCTCACTCTCCCTAACCCTTTCTCCTACTGTAATCTAAGTTCTGCTGTCAATGTCAAGGGTTAGCTTTTGTTTTGCCTGTTCATCTGGTTTGTTTCTTTATAATCCACGTGAGCGAAACCATCTGGTATTCGTCTTTCTCCTTCCAATTTATTTCACTTAGCATCATCCCCTCTAGTTCCACCTCATTGTCAAAGGCGGTGTGCCGTGTGTATTCCACTGTGTATATATGCCACATTTTCTTTATTCATTATTTGGTCAGTGGACACTCAGGCCTTTTTCGTTTCTTGTAAATAATGCTGCAATAAACATGAGGTAAATATATATCTCTTTGAATTAGTGTGTTGCTTTTTTTTGTTTGTTTGTTTGTTTGGTTGGTTATTTTTTTAGGGGGGTGATAAATTGCCAGAAGTGGGATAATGAGATATATGGGCTTTCCATTCTCAATATTTTGAGGATTCTCCACACTGTTTTCCATAAAGTTTGTACCAATATGCACTCTCACCAACAATGTAAAAGTGTTTCCTTTTCTCCACATCCTCACCAAATACACATTGCTTCCAGTTCTTGCATAATAGCTATTTGCACAGGTATAAAATATTATTTTGGATATTAACTTCTCTTCAGATGTATGATGTGCAAATACCTTCTCCTTTTCATTTTGATGAAAGCTTCTTTCACCGTGCAAAAGCTTTTTAATTTAATGTAATACCATTAATTTATTTTGGTTTGTCTTTCTTGCTGCAGGACTTAATTCTCTAAAGACCTCTCTAAGGCCGAAATCATAGGACATATTCCGTTTTCGCCTATGTATTTTATGATTTCAAGTCCTAAATCCAAGTCTCTTAATTCATTTTGGATTCATTTTATAGGGTATCAGAGAGTAATATAGTTTTATTCTTTTGCATGTGGGCATTTTTCCCAGCACCAGTTGTTGAAAAGATTTCCCATTCTCATCGTATGCTCTTGATGCCTGTTTGGATTGCCGTATCATTTAAAGGCTGAGTTTTACTTTTATGTAAATGTCTTCATTCCACTGTGGTTTGGCGGGGGCACTTCTAAGCTTAGAAATTTACACCCTCTGCGGAAATTTAATAAAAAATTCATTTCTTGTTTTCTTCAAATTATTGTAAAATGTAATTTAAAAGTCTAATGCCACAATCAAGTACCACACAGAGTTGAGTGCTGCAGACCTTTCTCAGGTGACATCACTCTATCTTGGTTTACTTTCTCACCCTTAAGCTTTGTGGCCTAGTTTTTTATACACTTGTCACTCTGCCCAATCCTCAACTATTAGTACTTCTCAGAGATCCGCCTTGGCCCCTTCTCTTTGAGCTGTGTATATTACTGCTCCCTGAGCAGACTTGCCTGTATCCATTACATCAGTTATTCCCTCCAGGACAGCTTTGACCTCCAGGTCTGCATCTTCAGGTCCAGTTTTCTAAGTCAGATGCCCAACATCACCCTTGACTCCTTCCTCACTCACAGTCTTGATAGTCAGATTCTGTAGATTCTGCTTCCTGACTTACTTCCTCTGTCTCCTCTTCTCCCCCACTGCCATTCTCTTATTGCTGGGATTTATCTGGACAGCTGAATTGCCTCCTTCCCTATCTTGTTGCCTCCATTTTCGCCCCTTCCAACAACTCCTCTTCATGACTCCAAGCCATCTCATTGGCAAGCATACTCCTATGCCATAACTTCCCTGTCCAAAGTTTTCTGTTCATCAACTGACTGATAAACAAGCATAGGCTAGGATTTAGAATAAAGTTATGCAGAGCAAGTCCAGAAAGAGAGAAACCTAATTAAGACTAAGATGAAGGGACCAAACACAAGTGAGAATTGATGATAACTGTGGATCAAAAGAAGCAAGGAAGAGAGAAAGCAATGAATCCCTCACAGAACAAGCTATGGGGCTATTATTTTATCTCCAAATGGGTGGAGAAAGTTGAACTTCCAGAGCCCTTGAGCACTGCAATTCTTAAAATCTTAACATGTATCAAGGACTTTGCTCTGTGCCAAGCATTATACCTTTAACTGTCTTGTTAGTGTTGACAACAATCATTTGAAGTAAGTACTATTGTCAACCCCTAAGCTTATTGATGAGGGAAATTATGATATCAAAGCCTGTACTTTTAGAGTATTTTAATCATGTGAAACTTCCTCTTATGGAGGAGTGACGTAAGGGGAAATGGGAGAGACTGAGACAGAGACAGAGAAGAGTGACCAAGATAGTATTCTGATTTTCCAGTTAGGTCAGTCTTGAGTCCAACATGGGAATTCTGGGTTATAACCCAATACCATTGTATTATTAACTTTGGACTAGGGATTGATGCGTCTAAATTTCAGCATTTATAAAATTGAGCTATTGGTACTTTCTCTTCTAGTTTCTCATCATTCAAAAATCATGTTACACATTTAAGGTGTTACTGCAATTAAGTTATGAATCCGCTAATATCAGGATGAAGGGATGAGAGAAACTCTTCATCTTTACATTTCAAATATTGTTTTCTCTCAAAATGGGTGGAGAATGCTTAACTTTCAGAGTCCTTGAGCTCTGCAATTCTTAGAATCTTACTCACTGTAGCTTGAGTTGGAATCTGCTCTTTCCCCCTCACCTTTTAGACCTACTGGAGACATTCTTGAAATATAGAAACCTCATTCCCAAGTATTTTATCCAACTTAAAAAAAAAAAAAAGCCATTTAGGAGAGAATAATGGAAGTTCCTAAAATTAAAGGCAGGCATGTCAAAGAAAAGGTCTTTCTAATTGGCATCCTTGCCTTCCACATTACTTCATCCAATTTAAGACTGGGATCTGGACCCTATTGGAAATGAACCCTGCCATTAATTATTCTGGGAATGAAATGTAGATGACCTCAGCCTTTGAGAGCATCAATTTGATTTAATTTTCTCCTAAGCATTAAACTTGCTTTTTTCAATTGAAAGAAAAATATGTTGAGGAATTTGTCTCAGTGACAAAGTTAATCAAAAAAGATTTTTTTCACTGTTCAGGAAAGTATCTTTTAATTAAATTGACACTCAGCCACCTGCTTATTAACCTGAACTTTATTAACCAGGGTCTCTTAACTCCAAAAATATAAAATAAAATAAAATGTATACCATCAGTCACAGGAAACATTGAAAATGCTCATATTGTTCATGAATCCCTATTTTATTTTTCTCCCTTGTAATTTAAAATTATTGCTCAATGACTCTGTGCTTCTCTTTCTATACTCATTTACTAGAAAGAACTGCACTAGATACTGTGGTTCAGAGTATATCCACATGTAGGGAAAAGGAAACGGTAGATTTGACAATTTCTCCTCACATTTTGAGAATCCATATGTAGATCTATGGAATTAGATACCATATACTTGTATCCTATTCGACTTTAGTCTTCAATTGATTGATATGTATAAAAGAGGACAAAGCAATTTTCAGAAAGGTAGTATAACAATCTAAAAAGAAAATGACATCAAGCAATTGAATGGCAGTTGAAAATTAGCTGGATCAATATGAATTATAAAAGCAAAATGATTCTGAGTATATGGACCAAAGTGTAAAAACATTTAGGAAATGAAAAGATACATTTTCACCCTAAAGTCAGTATTAAGCTCAGTGTAAGGGAAACTACAACTAACAATGGTAGTGAGATTAACCTATATCTCTCAGGATATAATATTTACATACAAAGAGAGAGGATTAAGTCTTTGGAAATATGTTTACATTAACAACATTCAAAACTTTTTAAAATACTATGTTGCAACTCAGTGTCCTTACCTACCAGGAAAGGGAAAAAGGTGTATATAAAGATGCCAATGATTAGCACTGGCTGTGTGTGGTGCTAGGTTGAAAAGAATGATGAGGCTATGTCTGAACCCAGAAGGAAAGATTGCTGGTATTGATTAGTGATGTCTGTCATGGATATGTAGGGCTGAGGAAGCAGGTGGTAGAAAACATGCTAAATATTTGCCCACCTGAAATCTCAAAGCATGCTTATGGGACATGGATGAAATACATGAACTGTCATTGGGATGGAGAAAGTATACACGATCTCAATTTTTTTAGGAAAATACCTAATTGCTTTCTAAAGTCATGGTACTAATTCACATTTCCATTAGTAATGAGGAATGGCCAGCACGGAGAAATGTTTCCAAAGTCCCATAGCTATAAGCGATAGAGCTATTACTTAAAAAACCAAGTTTTAGTGGAAATAGAACAATTTTGACCAAAACTGAGGTTTTTATTTGAAGCTTATCACAGAAAGAATGAGAATTCTACATTTTTGAGAAACATTGACCTTGACATTCAGATAAAATTAGCTTTAGAGAACAAATTATACTTTGTACACTACCCACCAGTTGCACATTAAAGATGATTTGTCTTGACTAAAGAGACTTTATATGCTTCAGTATTTTGTGGGTTGGCTAAGATTGAAGGAAAGATAAAGAAGGTTTCCAAAGTCTTCTTCCAGGGGGACATTTCTGATTCATTGACTATGTAATAGAGCATTCCCTCCATTTGAGGATATACTAGTTGGTTTGGTCATAATGCTGAACCATCTTTTGAAATTTTTAATTATATTGAAATAACATGGCATTCTAATATTATATAGATTTAAGGCATTCATCATCATAATTCAAATCGATATATATAATACATTAAGTTCACCATCAACAGTCCAATTCTATCTTTCACCATATGATTAACCGTTTTACCCTACTTGCCCACCACCTCTCATTCCCTTCTGGTCACCTCTAATTTGTTCCACAGACTAAAAGTCTATTTTTATTTGATTTGGTACCTTTTGAACTATTTCTTTATAGATATATTAGATATGGATTTCAGTTAGATCTGCAGTAAACAAGTAATAGTCTAATTTTTGACAAAATGTCAATCGGAACTCAATGGAAAGTAAGCAAATCCTCAGCGCATTCAGTAAGTCATTACGGATGACCTTCATGCATTGGTTGGAGGAGGTCATCAAGATGATGTGACCACGTCTTCATTGGAGCGATGGGTTTGGACAATGAGAGCTCCTTTCCCTGTTTTCAGCAGCAAACCATCTGAACTGTGTATGTGATGGAACCCTATTAAGGCCTTACATAAACTTTAGGGATTCTGGCTGGTTTTGGTGTCCCAAGACAAGCCTCATATGTAAGTTTCCTTGCTTACTAAAACTACCACCTACGAAAAATATTTTTACATTAAATATATTAATGACAAACTAAAGTGGGAAGGTTACATGTTCGAGTAATCGCATCTCATGCATATCTTATATTCATAGATATTTGCCTGTATGTATTTCATCTGAGTCAAGACTGTAAAATGTCTTGACACTGGAATAAAAATAAAAGCAAACTTTCCAAGTTATGCAATATATACAACCTTTTAAAGATGCTCTTTTTATGCTAGTTTTTATTTGATTTTTTAAAATATGGTATTATCAGTTATAAAAATAATTACAAATAAGTTGAAAGCATATTCACTTCTCAAATACATTGATTCTTGCATCGTAAAATGAGTTGAGTGTTTTAATAAAATTGCCAGACTCATAACCTCTACATCAAAGCCACTTTTAAAAAAAAACTCTTTTCTCATTGAATTTATTTTAAGTTATATCTTTGGTACAACTCAATTTTATACAGAATTTGGTATTTTTAATATTTTAGAATTCTTAACCTCATATAGATTCTATCTTTATTTATCATAAATATATTTATTTATGATTATAAATAGGACTGTTTCCTAAATTTATTAAGAACTGAATATAAATGTTTGAATTATAAAAATAACAAAATTCCTTTAATAATTCCTCTCTAAAAAGTGATATCTATTTAAAGATCTGTTTCAAAATAACAAAATTCCTTTAATAATTCCTCTCTAAAAAGTGATATCTATTTAAAGATCTGTTTCAAAAAGACATCCATAAGTTTGCTGACTTTTACAGAATCATAGTCCCTCGATTTTCCGCCAATAAAATATTGTTTTGTCCTAGGTTGCATTTGTTTTGCTTTAAATGGCATCATTTGATTTTATCTCAGTTTAACTCAACAACTACTTTGATAGCCCTACAACTACTATTGTAGACAGAAACATTACTAGGTTGACCATGTTTTCTAGAGACAAGAATGGGACAGGGCTTTGGGCCCCTTCAACAAACTGAGCCAGGGCAACTCAACTGGCCCTTTGCCCTGGTTACAGGTGGCCCTGGTTGATTAAAAACAGGACAAAATTAACTATCGGGAAATATGAAAATAAATGGTATTGTCCCACTTAAAACGATACGTGTGGTCGGCCTAGTCATTATCCATATGTCCAAGTAGCTAAGAAGACCTAAAACATGGAGGCAGAGATACAGGCAAAGCTGGCCCTTCACTCAGGTAGACCAGATGCCCACCTTCACTGTCAATTATTACCATTCTGCTTCCTCCTTTCCTTCTGCCGTTGCACAGCTGAATCTGCCTCCAATCCTTTGATACTACGGTCTGATGTGTTTTATGTTTCATACAATTTGCATAGGTAGGCTCTGCTCAAGTCAGTTAGTGAATTACTTGCTCCTCACATATCCCTTCTTTTAGAAAGAAAGGGGAAAAAAAAGGGGGGCGGGGGGAGTTCCCAAGCAAATTCAGAGCACACACCTACTCAATAGTTTTTATTCTGATTCTGGTGGAAGTCCACTCCAGAGCTGATGATAAATGAGACAGGGTGCCCACCAGGAAAGCGGCCATTTATCACACATGACACAAAACCTTTATTGCCAGTGTTATCACAAGAGGTTTCGGTAAAGCGGAGAATGTGCAATTCAGTCCATCTTCCCTCTCTAATCTTACTGGGAGCCCTGTGCTATGATTCTGAGCCTTAAAAGTTGCTTACCAATTAGCAAAGCAAACCATACTCTGAAATGTGTAAACGATTCTTTCAACCGGGCAGAAAGCCCAGGACGAACGCTTCTCTGACCTGTTATAACTAATGCTTCCACAGTTACCTCTTCCCTTCAGTTATCTAGGTTTCCCCCATGCCTGGACTAGATTCCTGCTGACAGTAATGTGGAACACACTCATTAATCATTTTTTTGTCATTGTATTATGGCAGGGGGAGGGAGGCATGCTCACTACCAAAAACAGAATGCCTCCTCTCTCTGATAAATAGGAGGAAACTCTGTAATGAACATGTTATCCTGTCAGGGCAATTCCTTCTGTAATTGTCTTGAGGAAATGCATGTAATATCGTTGGTATGTATCCATGTGTCATAGATGTACAATACTGAGCATGTAAGTAGATGCTAAATTAAAATAATTGGTGTTAGAAATTGACTACGCAAATATGAACTTTTAATTATGATAATGGTTTCTGAGCTGTGGAATATTGACTTTTCTAATCAATAAATATGTGATGCATGAAGACTAATACTGGTATTTTTATCATTTAGATACATGCAAAAGATCCTTTTTTTAGTATGTGTGTGTGTACATATAGAAATATTTTTGTCTTCCTACATGTGTTTACAAAACCTCTTATGCTGTATTACAGCTTTCAAAGGTTTCTAGAAGATTGTCATTGCACACTAAGTCAACATAATAGTAACATCTTAAAGTCTAACATACTATGCCTTGCCCTGGTGGAGCAGCGGTTGCGTCAATCACCTCCAAGGAGCGCAGGCCACATACCCCTGGGTTGGGGTCCCGGATCTGGGGGAAAACAGCCATGGTGAACAACTAATTATAATACACTCCCTCCTCTCTCTTCCTGCCTGCCCGCCTGCTTGTTTTCATTCCTGCTTGCACCCTTCTTAAAAAAAAAAAAAAAAAAAAAAGCCTAACGTATTCTAAAACAGAAACCACTGGTAAAGACCATTTAGTGTTGTGTTTTCATCTATAAGTGAGGAGGTTAAAGCTCAGAAAGTTATTATTCACAAGGTTGGAGTTTCTTTCTGATATACATTTTCAGTGTGAATATTTTCCTAACCCATTTTTCTGTCTGGCTTAATATGACATTTCACAGGGCCAGAAGGGAAGAGAATCAGGTGTCCCTCATCATTCTTTCAACTTCTGCTCTAGCATAATCTGAATTTAACGAAGTAATGCTACTCTATATTTCAGTTGAGAAACAGGGTTAAGAAAGTTAATCGGTTAGAGTCAGACTAGAGGCAGAGTAGAAAATGGTGCTGACATCTAACATCCAAAAGCAAGCATGACTATTGCTATCAAGTACCTGATATTTAGCACAATTTTCCTCTTATATTCAGAAAAATACACTTATTTTTTAGTGTATCTGTAAAATGAATGTTTATATTCATATAGGTATAAGATAAGGACTGAAAGGGAATTGGAAAGGTATGAATTCAAAGATAGCTCTTGGAATACTCTCCCAGATGTCCCATCAGTGGTCTCTGTAAAATCTCTAGGAGTCATTCTGAAGCTATTTACTCAGTAGAAGGAATATATAACCACTCCAATTAATGGCTGTTTTCATCCATCACCATCTTTCATCTCTAGAAAATAACAGTAAAAGCAAACAACACTATTTTCAACACATTGACCTGTGGATGAAAAGCTAACCAACTTGGTTGAGATATGCATTGTGAGAATTTCTTGAGGGATGTTGGCCCTTGCCCACTGTGTCAAATAGCAAAGTCAACTAGGGAAAACTAAAAGATAACCTGTTATTGAAAAGGCACCATCTGTATTACAAGTTGTTTTCTTTCTTTTATCCTTTTCATTCACCCTTCCCCTTGAATTTTAGTTTTATGACTCTTCCTGTTATCCTTAACTGTGAAGAATCCAAAATCTATTTGTTCTGTAAATGATCTATCATGTCACATAAACAAATAATTTCCCATTGATGAAATAAGTTACAGATGGACAATATAGGTTTGAGCTGAATACTAATTTTGCCCCAATAATAATAAGTTGGGTTACCTTGGGGAAAGTCAACAAACCTCTCTGAGCCTTTTTCTTCACCTATAAATTCATATTATTAGCTAGAGACCAGAGTAATTGCAAGATACAAAAAAGAGACAATGTGAGAGTTCTTAGTAAATTGTTTCAGTCCATATAAATATTATTCTTCGTAACACTATCAGATTTTAATCAGCTTCTAACTTTGCTTCATATAAGGTAAAATCAATGACTATTGCTTTCATTAGGATTTGTATATTTAAATTTTTGCAAAAAATGTAATTTAAGATTGGAGAGTCTAGCCAAGGTAACTTAAAAAATGATTTTAGCTTTTGATATCTTAACCAAATGTTAATAAAATGCCTGTAGCATGTAACAATTCACATCTCTGCTGATTGGTTTGACACAGAGCTGCCTTTGGTAGAAAGATGATCTGCTTGCTAAATCAAAGTGAAGATTAAGGGAGGAAAGGGGCCCAAGAGAAAATTGTGTTTAGAAAGTTTATCTTGCCATCAAAACCTTACTAAACTTCAACTAAAATTTATAGCATTCTAGGCTACACCATCTCATCAGCTCTCTGAGCCACATTGGGTGTTCTTATCTATGTGTGTCTTATCTGATTGACTGTAGAGCAGAAAGAGAAATTATGTTCTACTTCCTGCAGTTCTATCTTTCTGAGCTAAAGTGTCTGACTGAAGGTTGTCACCATAAGTGAGCCCAGACATTTGTCAAGAACATTAGAATGTTTTGACATTGTAGAGGTATCTTGGAGAGTTTCTCCAGTATTCATCTTCAAGGAGTTTACAGTCGTTTGATAAAAAATATTTTGGAATAGCAGTATATCAATAAAAGTAAATGGCAGGACACTATTCTAGGAGAATGACAGGTATGAAGTCAAATCTCACTGTAATGCAGATAACACAGAAGTAATATCAGAATTTGAAAAGGAGGGAAAGGGGTGTGATAAAGACAAATAGGAAAAAAAAAAAAATTACTTCTAATAGTGTTCATGTCAAATAAAGCTCCTGAGAAGTTTTTCAAAACTTTTAACAAAAGCTTCCAATAACTCCTTTTTGCCTTCTCAGTAAATGCAAAGGTTTCCCTAAATCACAGCAAATTGTTAGGAAATACTCTGGGATCAGTGGTGAGGAGACCATGGCAAACACTCAACTTCTGTGATTGGTTCCTTATATCTTTCCCACATAAAACTACACATCTATAAAGTTCCACAGTGATTCACTAATCTTGTTGCTTCCTTATCTCTGCTTATCCAAGGATGACCTTCTCCTTCCTTTGAAATTGTGCATGTTTTCTCATACCTTTTAAGAGCTCAAAGGAATTGTCTTCTTACAACCTTGGCTAATCCATAAGCCCATCTTCCAAAACACTTGATTATACTACTGTCGTAGTCCATTGGAGATGTTATAACAAAAGAACACAGACTAGTTGGCTTATATACAAGAATGTGTTTCTTAGCAGTTCTAGAGATTGAGTAGTTGGAGATCAAGGCATTGGAAGATGTTGGTGTCTGATGAAAACCATTTCCTGGTTCACAGATGGCCTTCTTCTCACCTGGTTCTCACATGAAGAAGGGCCAGGAAAACTCTATGAGGCCACTTTTATAAAAAGCACTAATCACATTCATGAGAGTTCCACTTCTATGACCTAATCACATCACTAAATCCCAATTCCTAAAACCATTACGATGGGAGAGAAAGTTTCAACACATAAATTTTGGAGAAACTTTTGCAGAACTTAAAAGTAAACAGGGGTAGGAAAGTGTTTTGAAACCACAAAGAACCAATTGGTTGAAGAAGAAAAGGACTGTATTGCAGACACAAGGTAACTATTAGCATCTCGGGGAGGGTAGAGAATCAGGTCTGGAGGCTTTCTGGCCAATGCTAACCTGCACTTCACCCAGACTCCACACATCTGACACCCCAGCAACACTGGGTCCTGAGTACACCTTCAGAGGCTCCTCCTCTGGGGACTTTGGACACCATACACCTTCTGGGGCTACTTTCATCACCATGGGTTCTTCTCAGTGCCTGCATGTCTCTGTCACTACTTCCCAAATCTGTGGCTTCCATGTAAAGTTCTAATTGGCAGGACCTATGTCTCATACTTATGCTACAGCTTCAAAAAAATCATAAATATTATATGTATGTTAGCATCCATAGAATATGCAGACTTTTCAAGCAGAGAAATCCCCAAAGCAGGCATGTTCGAAGGTAACAGACTGCCAAAAAAAACCAAAAAACTGACGAATGTTAGCTCTCTGAAATATCAACCAACATTCTTGATGAGGAGTATAAGAGGACTGGGAAAGAATGTTGTGTTTCCTATCAACACCTCCAGTCCCACTGACCCCTTGTCATTTGTTTTTAATTTATTAGCTGTTATCTTCCAGCAAATTACTCAACATTTTAGGCTAAAAAAAATAGGGTTCCTGTGAGTCCACTCTTGCCCTCTAATTGAATTTTTTCAATTTGTCCAACTGAATTTTTTACATTAATCTGGTGATGTTGTTTCTAGGCTTCAAACCCTCCAGTGACTGTCTAAATGCCTTACCACAATCTGTGAGACTCTATAGGAACTGATCCCTACCTAGCTTCTCCTCCAGTCATCTAGAACCATCCTTCCCCTTATTCCTCAGACCAACTGCCCCTTCAAAACAGGCAAGCTAGTTTCAACCCAGGACTCCTGCATTTGTGGCTTTCCCTACCTGTAATGGCCTTCCCCCAAACCACTACGTGGGTAGATCATTTTTACCATTCAAGTCTTATACCACCTCAGAAGGCCTTCCCTGACCACCCTAAACTGGACACCCCCTTCTATGACCAACCTAAACTGATAACCCCTTTCATGATTGCCCTAAATAGGACATCCCCCCTAACACTTTTCACCATGCCCTCTTTTTAAAAAGATAGTTCCTACCAATAACAAGATGATATTATCCATCTAATTATCAAACTGTTTTCTGATTGCTCTATTAAAAAGGAGGATTCGTGCTTTTCTCAGTGTCCCTGATGCCTTGGTCTATAACTAGAAGATTAACAAACCTTTATGCTGCCTGGCAAATTCTTTATCTTCTGTCTCAATTCCTTCCGCACTCTGCCTAATTCCAGGCTTTCCTTTGTTTCACTTCTTCACACCCTAATTCCTTGTCATGTGTTTGAGCAGATGGGACCTCCCACTTCCCCTAAAGCAGATGGCATCTTCCATGGCTAGTGTAGGCAGGATATCAGTAGCCTAGGAGTCAGGCACAGAATCAGCATGTCCAGGACCATGGAGTTTGGAAGCGATTGAGTGGGAAAGTGAAGAAGAAAGATGGGAGAGTTTAGGCAAGCCAGAAGTCAAGGAGCAAAGACGTGATAGAGGTGGCTATGGATCCGGGATTTATAAGAAAATCTGTTTGACTTGCTGTCTGGTCAGGGACTAACCTCAGCTGTCATTTCTTCCTGGATAAGCACAGCAGAGAGAAGCAGACAGAACCAGGCATGCAAAGCCATGTATCTCATCAAAGATCTGTTTCTTAAAGAAACAAAGATGCAGGATAAGCTAAAAGACCTATATACTAATTAATGCTTCTTGTTAATACAGAGTTTCAAGAGTCAAGGGAAAATCCAAAATAAAGGAGGAGCATATTTAGGCTTGAATTATCCCAGTGATGTCTTAGTTATCTCTGCTTTTTTGGCTACAGTTTCCAAAGATGGATAACATCCTTTCCTCTTCAAGCAAAATCCTATTTTAATTTTGTTTCCTCATTACCTTTAAGCCGAACTGACTCTAGTCCAAGTACCTTCAAACAAGCATATCCCAAATGAACACAGCCATCCCTACATCACAGATTTGACCTTAATTTTGTGATAAATTGAGTGATAGACTAGTCTGGATTACTTTATTTTTAATTATCTGAAATATCTAGATATCCTTTACATTTACTCTGTGAAAGGAGACTTTACCATGAGGTGAACTGTGAATTCTGTTAGTTTTAATTCTAGCAGTTGTGCTAACCCAACCCAACCCCATACCAAGGTCCAAATCTTCCACCATCTAATCAGAGAACTTACCAGGGTCCAGGACTGTTGACTAGCAAGTGACAAGTAAGGAGGCAGGGAAGTTCTCTTACTTTCTTGTTCCTCTTGACTACAGATTTTCCCCCTTATCCTTCAAACCATACTTTTTCTCCACTGATAGATAAGATTCACCTCTTTCTCTTTCCCATCCCGGGGATGGAGGGCATAAAGGAGGGGAGGCAGTAATATCTAATTAGTCACATGGAGATCTACAAGCAAGCTTCTTGTCTTTCACTTAGGTAGAAGATATTTTTGAATCATTGTTTCTGTTTGTGAGATGTTAGAGAAATACCCTCCTGAATCAAATGAGACAGAAGAAAAGATGCATGTCCATAAATAATCACATTATTGCTTAGAGACATAATATTGACATGGTTGCAAAAAACTGAAACCATTTAAGGTACTTAGACAAATAAAGAAGACATCATCATAGAGAAAAGAAGATTTGGAAACCATAGGACTAGGCTGCAGGCTGACGTCAAGAGTAAATGTGACTTTGGGATTCAAGCACTTCTTGGACTCTTTTTACTGACTGTTATCTCTTGTCATTGAGTCTGGTGCATTTATTTTTACCCTATCTCTTCCTCTCACTCTTCCCTCCTGTTTTTTTAGCTCTTTTCTTCTGAAATTTGCTGTAGTTCTTAGCCTTATTCTTACTCTGCCTAGACGAACTTCTACTACTTTTCTGGCTCACATGAATGAAACAAGACTGCTGATACTTCCTGAATTTATCTGTTACAAGTCTAGTCATTCAAATTCCCAGGGAAAGGACAATGACAAATCCACCCTTGACCAATCATAACAGAGGTGCTAACTTAATGATATATGAACATGGAAATTAGAGCTGTTCCTGCAACCATGTTTAAAGTCATGGAATGCAGGAGCAAAAAATGGAAGATGAGTGGCACATATAACAAAGATTTACTGTATAATGCATGGCAAAGTGTCCTCGTTTATGAGGATTATACCAATTACCTGGTATATTTCATTTGAGAACAAAGAAGAAAAACTAGAACCTTAGAAATATTTGGAAACCTATCTATCCATAGAGTAGAGATCTTTCAGGAATCAACATCAGTTACACATAATTAAAGAGAGAACCCCGCTTTTATTTCAACTGTGACAGACTTCTAGGTACTCTATGATCGCCTACAAGATTAAGTGCTTTATTCTACATTTTTAGCAGATGGAGACTATCTCTTCACTTACATAATTCTCATGTTCATTAAGCCAGATGGGAGTAAGTGAATTAGAAAATAAGGATGCCTAAAATTGATATCAATTGCTGCTCCTTCTTCTCTTTAAGCATTAAAATTTTAATGTTATCTCCTCCTCTGTCTTTTCCTTGGTAAAAAGAGGATAGTAGATGCTCAATAAATTCTGGTTGAATAAGTTGTGCTTATCCAAAGGGTGTAAAGTGTCACATGACACACTCTACCATTTCTCCTTTGATGGAACAAGCAAATAGGGAAGATATAAATGCTTACATATACATCTATATATATTGGAAGTCTGGAATATTATTCTTTGCAACTGTAGGGTCTAAGGGATATTGGGTTGCTTTTTTTTTTCCTTTTTTTTTTTTTTTTTTTTTTTTTTTTTTTTTTTTTTTTTTTTTTTTTTTTTTTTTTTTTTTTTTTTTTTTCAGAATTAACAGTAGGTGTGTTTCCCTTCAGGGCGTACTAAAAATATTCTGCTCCTCGTATGACTTTCTTTGTGTTACTGCAGGTAAATGTGCCTTTGTTAGATGTAATATTGCTCCTATTTTGAATATATTCCAGGATCATTTGCCAGAGTATGAGCAGTTCTTTCTAGAAGCATGTATTAAGCACCTCTGTGCTAAGTGCTATGTAGTCCCAAAGAATAAAGAGCTAAAACAAATGATTATGTTAAGGAAGTGATTTTGCTTTTCACTCCTAGTAGACATTCTATATCTTTCCAAAACCATAACCGTTGAGAGGACATTAAAATTTTAATTGATGACTTGTTCACCCTACATGTTTCCAAATGCTCCTGCTCTTTCCAGAGTCATAAGACTGGTTTTCCAAAATTGAAATCTGTTCCCACATCTCTTAGTTATTTTTTCTCATTTTAAAACAGCTAAAACTAAGATTTATATCTGCTAGTGGCAAGTGAATTTCTTTCTTTCCTGACTTTTTAATTGAAATTCTGACTGTTCCTTTCTGGTGGAAGAAAAGAAATATTTCAACATTTTTTGAACTAAAGATTAAAAAAAAAAAAAAGGAATGTTTTCTAATAAGTCAACTGTTTTCTCTGTGCTTAGAGATGTCTGCAAACCAGGAAATGGCATGTAGCTACCGTCAGGTAAATTTGATCACGATAACAACTAATACAGATAATCAACACATAAAAAGTTTTCTTGAGGGAAAGCGTCATTTTCTGAACAACTGAAATTAATGAAGATACAAACTAATAGGAAAGTGAAGAAAACAGTTTTGTTTTATTTTGTATTTATTTATTTTGCCAGCCAGTACAACAGCATCCTTTTTCTGGAAAGTCCATACATAAAGATTTAGCAATGTCTTGAAAGTACTCTTAGCAATTCGTGTAATTTAACAATCTCTTCATAATGTAAAAATGACTCAAGTGTATGTATAACTCTGCTGCTAATGAATTTCTGGAAGAAGGGGATCTTTGTTAAAGCATTTCTGAGAGAACTGAATTCAAAAGAATGCAGGTTTCCCTCTAAACTACTAAAACTTTGACATATTCAGGCACTCCATATCCATAAATGATTGTTCTGCTCTCAGGTAGATTTTTCACACAATACTAATAGCATCTTTTATCATGGGACTTTCAGGTGTTAAGCTACATTTTACAATCTTGATTTGCAAACAAAGATTTAGAAAGGTTAAGTGATTCCAGATCTTATTCTTTTCTGACCTCATTAAGCTTGTAGGCCTCTGACCAAGCCATATCTGGAAAGAAAACAAATGGTGACACAGATAAGATCGTCCATCTGGGTCACTGCAGCAGTTCCTAGTGATCCATCTGTACTGATAACAAGAGATGAGGTGGGGAACACCAATTACTGTGCCATCACCTTCTCCATCCGCTCACCTTGATTTCCTCTTTTCTAAAATCCTGCTGTCCTCATTTTTAATTCACACATTGAGTGTTTCATCATTCCCTACTCTGCACTGCTGCTTAATCATTTTGAGTTCATTTATTCAACTGGTACGTAATTATGAAGCATTACTGTGAAGAAAGCATTATTCTAAACATGTGTGTGTGTGTTCTTTTGAATTTAACTCATGTAAATACCATCAGCTTATTCAAAAAGAAGGAAAAGGGAAACTTGGTATTCTATTGCAGTGAGAAAACACAGAGTCACTGTTCTCAGGAATCAAACGTAGGAAAGACAGGATTAATGGAGTGCTCACTAGGACTTTCCAAAATATTCCCGTTATTCTCTTCTCCTGGGTATACGGTTGAGTTGAAATGACTCACCCTCTCTGAAGTTGGGTGTGACAACGTGACTTATTTTGGTGAATAAAAAATGAGTTGAAATCATGCATATAACTTCTAGACGGAAGATGTAAGGGACAATAGGCACTTATCACATTCTTTCTGTCCTAACTTAGTAAACATAGAAATATATAAGGTAGATCTTCAATCGGTCAGGGTCTTATTATGTTCATGAGGAGCAGAGCCTCCCTCCCAACTTTAACAAATACACAGCATGGATAAAGAGTAATTTTTTTCTGTATTAAACTACTATGTTTTTACATATTTTTATTGTAGGAATTAGTCTACACATTAAAATAGTCTCCTATGTATAGGTTCCCCATTCCTTAGATATGTATCAAAATACCCTGCTCTCTACCAAATCACCAAATGTTCTTCCCCATTGTCCAGTGGGCTCCACCACCATTTGCCCCACCACCTCATCCCATTCCCTACTGGTAACCTCAGTTCTATTGCAAGTGTCCAAGGGTTGTAAACCACTATGTTTTTTAAACTACTTTATTTAAATACTACAAAATTCTCCTTTTAAAGTCTATCGTTCAGTGGTATTTTTCATTTTTTTGTAACCATCACCATAATCTAATTTTAGAACATTTTTATCAGAAGAACAGCATTTAGATTTCATCAATAAGAAATCTTATATCCATCAGCCATCACTCCCCATGTCTCCCTCACCCTCCCAGCCCTAGGCAATCATTAATCTACTTCTGTCTCTTTAAATATACTATTCTGGGCATTTCACATAAATTGACTTGTACAATATGTCATCTTTTGTGAATGGTTCCTTTATGAAGCATAATGCTTTGGATAGTCACCCATGTTATAGCTTCTCTCATTATAAATTATTTTTTATTGCTGAATACATTGCATGGCGGTACCACATTTTATTTATTCATTCTTCAGGTGGTGTGCATTTTGCTTCCACATTTTGACATTTACAAACAATGCTTTTGCAAACATCTGTGCACACTTTTGTGAATATATATTCCCATTTTGCTTAGGATATCTCTAGAAGTAAGACTACTGGATCATGTGGTAGCTTAACAACCTAAAGAACTGACAAATGGCTTTTCAAAGTGATTTCACAATTCTAGAAGTAACATTTGAAGGTTTCAATTTCTTCACATCTTCATCAACAATTATTATTGTCTGGATATTTAATACTGTCATTCAAGTGAGTGTGTAATGGTATCTCACTGTGGTTTTGATTTGTATTTCCTCAGAGTGTAACTGTATTGCACATACTTACATGAACTTAATTCACCATTTGTAGATCTTTTTGGATAAATATCTATAAATGCTTTCATTTATAATTGCACTTTTTCAGTATTATTGGGTTGAAAGAGTTCATTACATATTCTGAATACAAGTTCCTTATAAGAAATATAACTTCCAAATATACTTCACTGTTTGTGAGTGATCTTTTACTTTCCTTCCTTGCATAAGGAAAGTTGGTGGGGTTTTTTTGTTTTTGTCTTTGTTTTCAGTGAAGTCCCATGTTTATTTTTCTTTTATCACTGTGCTTTTGTTGTTATAACTAAGAAACCATTGCCCAAGACAAGGTCAAAGAATTTATTCCTATCTTTTCTTGTAAGAGTTTTATGGTAATAACTCATATTGGTATCAATGGTTCATTTCAAATACATTTTTATGTATGATGTGATATAGGGGTCCAAATCAGTCTTTTGAATGTTAGTGTTCAGTTGTTCCAGAACCATTTGCTAAAAAGACTCTAATTTCCTTCATTATATAATTTTGGCTCCTTTGTCAAAAAGGTAAACATAGGATCTATTTCTGGACTCTCCATACCATTCTTCCAATTCTATTCTACAAGTGTTATCCTTATACCAGCACCACACTAGATTAATAACTACAGTTTTGAAATGTTTTGAAACCCAGTAGTGGAAATCTTACAGTTGTCATTCTTTTTCAGGATTGATTTGGCAATTCTAGGTTTTAGCATGTCCATGAATCAATTTCAACCAAGCAAACCCAGCTAGACTTTCAATGGGAGTATCATTCAATCCGTAGATCAGTCTGAAAGAGCACTTCCATCTTCACAGCATTGAATCTGCTGATCCATAGGAATAGGATGCCTTTTCATTTATTTATATATTCTTTAGTTTGTTAGCAGTCTTTTGTATTCTTGGGGGTACAAGTCTCACACTACTTTCGCTAAACTTATTCTTACCATTATTTTTTTAAACTCTATTGAGAATGAAATTGTTTTCTTGACATTTTTTGTATATTGCTCATTTCTTAGTGCATAAAATGCAATAATTTTTGTATCCTACAATCTTGATGAACTCATATATTAGTTCTATTTTTTGCGACTTCCTTAGATTTTCTACTTGGAAGATCATGTGCACAAATACAGCTTGACTTCCTCCTTCCAGTTCAATGCCTTTTATTTATTCCTCCTTCCTAATTGCCTTGGAGAGGACCTCCAGTCAATACTGAAGAAAAGTATCTCTGAGATTCTGTGGTTGGTCGTTATTGCAGCATAACCTTTCCTTTATATCAATATGCAAATACTTAATGGAAAAAAAAAAAAAGCTTTTGGCACTTAATTGGAAAAATCAAGGAAGGATTTTGGAAGAGTGACCTGGAGAAGATAAGCCGTGGGTGGAAATGAAGACATTCAGTTTAAGACAACACAGTGTGGAGTTCTATACCTTAACTGCGTAAGAGCAAACATATAAAGGAGGAGTGGCGAGAAGGCAGGAAATGAAAGTTCAGAGTATTTGTGGCAAGTTGTTCTGGGGAATTGAAAAGGAAAACAGAAATATTAGGAGGCGCTAACAAAAGCCTAGAGAAAAAATACCACATAGCAGAACTAAGAAGAAATCAGTGCCACCTGTTCAGATCCTACCTATGCTCACATTTAAGCTCCAACAGTTACTACTCCATCCCAGGCTACCAGAGCCCCCATGACTCCAAGATAAAGAATAATCACTATTGCTGTATCAGGAACAATACGTTTTTTCCATTTTCGAATTGTAAGATTGCCTTTAGGATTCTGTCAACTGTTCTGCTTTGCGAGATCAGGACTCACTGTGCTTCCTCGGCCTTGTTCACATTGCTCTCGTTCATTCTTTACCTACATTCTCTCATCTCAGCCTGACTGATTATGGATTGAAACCCAGTGTCCTGAGCCCAGACTGGCAGCCCGGCTCTCTTTATCCTCAGTCACACAGAAGCAAGACACAAGGGTGGAAGCGTCTCAAAAGGAGCTTTTGTTCATTGGCTGACTTGTTTGGTTTTGTTTGTTTTCACTAGACCCTACAGATGTAAATAAATAGCAAAAAACTATGAAGTTTTAGATAGCTGACATAATTGTGTGGTCAGAGTTTCTTTTAGACTCAATAAATGTGAATCTAGCTGGGGTTCTCCTGTAACAATCACTGAGTACCATACCAATATGCTCAGTCTTTTACTATGTCTACCACTCACCACTGCAAAGTAACCATCTTATGTCCTACTTCCTAGAAAAGAACACTGAGGCTTAGAAAAAAAAGTTACTAGCCTATGACCACAATTAGTATCTAAATCAGTACTGGAACCAACATTATCAATTTGTCTTCAAAACTCACATGCTGCTTTTATAGTCTACTAACTTTCTGAGCAGAGTTCATCACACTCCTTTATTACACTCCTGACCTTATATTGTTGGTCATTGCAGCCCTCTGCTTCCAAGTATGCCTCTTTTCTAGAGTTTCAACTAATGTCTTTTTAAGTATGTACTTGTCTTATTGGTCTGTGTTTCAGAAGCCTCTACATGAATTAATGGTCATTGCATTAGACTCTTGCCCCACTCAGGCACCATCTATTTGGTGTCTCATACTAGATGGGTTTCCGAGGAACAAGGTTTGTGCTGGGAACTTAGAAATGCTTAATAAGTAATGAATAAATAAAGTCAATGAAATGAATGAAAATATGAATGGGCAAGTTTCTTACAACTGGCATTTGTATTGTTTAGAGGCAAAGTCACCCTGTAGCAGTCAAAGCATGGAGTCAGGCATGCAGACTGAATCTCAGCTTCCTTGCTTACAGACTTCGTGAGAATGGATATGTTACTTAAACTTTCTAAGTCTCAGATTATTCATTTATAAAATGAGCAATAATATCTTAGCACATATGAAAGGGCATATGAGAGAATGAAGGTAATAACTGCAATACAGAGTAAACATTCATTGAATAATACTTCCTTTCGAGACAAGTGTTACAGGGAGTTTACTCTTTCCTTCCTTGTCTAAGGCTTGTTGTCTTTTGCCTAGTTAGATGTCTTGTTATGCTACTTAGCATCTAGAGATGCTGTATATCAAATTGGCTGAAATGCAAATTCTAGATCCAGATTTCCTGCATGAAAGCTCAGGCACCACCACATCCTAGAAAGTAACTCAACATCATCTTGCCTCATGCAAATGAGAATTATGACAATGCGTTCTTCCCAGGGGTGATAGCTTATAATTAAGTAAGTCAGTATCTTTAAAATTCAAAGAGCCATATTTACCCCAATGAAAGGCATTTAAATGTTGACTTTATTATTATTATACATACAAGAATAACTACTGCTACTGCTGCTGCTACCACTATCATCACTACCATTACTTCAAGCATTTAAGTAAAATAGCCCTACATGTTTCTTTTGTAGGTAGGGTTCTATCTGATTATCTACCTAAGTCTTTTGTGATTGTGCTCCACCTACTCAGATAATGATCCACTATTAAATATTAGCACCAAAAGTCAATTTTCCCTCCATCTAAATTCTCCGAATTGTTTGCTAAAGAAAATTGTCACCAAGTATTTGCAGTATCCTTATATTAGTCTGGCTCAACTTCAGTTTATTAATTGTGGATCTGTCCCATTTTGAGACAGCATTCCTTATTCCAAAATTAAGTGGCCCCTAGATCACTGAATGGTGTGTATGTGCTTGTGTGTGTGTGTGTGTGTGTGTGTGTGTGAATATTTATTGCATCTGCTGTCATATGCTTCCTGATTCTTTGCAGTGATCAATAACTTCTCATTTCCAGATAGCAGTCTTTCCTCTTCTAATTCATTGTCTCTGCCATGGTTTTGCCAACCAGGAGAACTCTGCTTGTCTGAATTGTGTATACAGTAAGTGTGACTAGATCTTAACAGTCAATCTCTGGATTTCTCATGTTCAAAATCAGGATTTCCATAAGTCAAGGGAGTTAGCCTCTGTGCTTGAACATTGTAATACATAGTCTGGCTGCTTAGAGAATTCCTTATGCCTCACATTCTTAATCTTGGTTGTGGTCCAGGAGAGGTGAGTTTTGCCAAGCATCTGACTCAGGAAGATATGGAGCATCATTATTCTGATTTTGTTACTAGGAATTCAAAAAGCATCAATTAATCTAATGTCCATAACACCCGAATGTTCTAGACCATGCAAGAGCAGAGAAAGTATACCATAGACTTGCAGGGGAGAGGCGTATGGGGTTTTTGATCACCTGAACCTCCTAGTACTATTTAGAGAATTCTGAATAGCTTAAGTCTAGATGAGGGGACACAGTGACTCTCCCTGGCTCCCAGAAGCCACAGTGAGAGGCTTCAGGGAAATAGTGATGGTAATATGTAGTACTCAAAAGCAATGGTGCCAGTGGTGATAGCCAGCAAAGGGCAGCAGTAGTGACAGGGTACAGAGTGTTCCAGCTACCACAGCTGCAACTTCAACGCTGCCATTGGTGATGATTAATACTAGGAATAGATCCAATCAGTTGATGTCTTCTGGTCAAATTCCATTTTTCAGGCCTGGTTCTCCAGCTTTCCTAATACTGTTACCATCCAAAAAATATTCTATCAAATTGCTTAATACTTAAGTCAACTAGCATCAGTTCTATTGTTTTTAGCCAAGATCCCTGCTTAAGATGAATAGGTGATTTGTTTTATTTTTCTACCTAATCATATATAAAACAAGCACTTGATTTCAAAAAATATTTTAGCCTTATATTGGAGCTGTAGAAGTAAATTTTATTGCTATATCCTTATTAATACAATTACCCAGAGACAGTGACAAAGTTCTCTTTTGAATTATGACTTCCTGTTTAAATTTAATCCTTTAAGTGTGTGTGTATATATATATGTATATATATCACATATTATTTAACCTTTAAAAAAAAGAAAATGCTGTGATTTGTGACATCAGGATGGACCTGATGAAATAAGTCAAGCATAGACAGGCAAATACTCATGATCTTACTGCTAGGTGAGATCTAAAACAGTCACACTAATAGCAGCAGAGAGTAGAATGCTAGTTTCCAAGGGCTTCAGGATGGGGGGAATGGGAAGATAACAGTCAAAGGGTACAAAGTTTCAGTTATGCTGGATGAATTCTGAGGATCTGCTAAACAGTATAGTGCCTATAACTACTAATAACTGAATTGCATATTTAAAATTTGTTAATAGGGTAGATGTTATAGTACGTGTTCTTACCACACACACAAAATAATAATAATAATAGTAAAGTGGGTAGGAGGAAATCTCTGGAGGTGAAGGATATGTCTATGGCCTTGAAGATGATGATTTTGTGGGTACACACCTATCCCCAACTCATCCACAAGTCAACCTATCTCAACAAAGTAATTTAAAATCACTTTTCTAAATAAAAGAAAAGAACTGCAGGAGTCTTTCCAAGGAAAGGTAAACTCAGAAGAACACTGAGAAAAATTCATTAATATGAAGCACATAGATATTACCTTTTGGTAGCAGGTGGGAAAAGAACTATAGATAATATCTTAGTATTTTCTAAGACAAACTATCAAATTTGACTTTAATATTTGTGTCAAGGTAAGGTCACTTCCTAGAAGAGGGAAAAGAGGCAGAGGCAAACATTGACTCGAAGAGAACACATTATGTGTTGATGTAACCACTTTGTTGTGTATAAACTCCTAAAGAAGATTTCAGAATTGTTGATCAGTCCTTCTAAGTAGCCTTAGCAGCTCTGGGTGAGCCATATTCCATCAGCATTCACTATCAAAAACATAGGTGTGTAGGTGTGTGAACAACAGAGAGAGACAGAGACATAACGATAGGATGCTCATGATGTCAAACCAGAGATGAGACATGGGAGAACAATAATGTCCATTGCCTTAAGGGCATTTCCAATCTATGTTCCAGCTTTTCTTAAGATACAGTTCTATTTCATCCTTGACATTCTTAAAAATAATTCTTGTTGGTTTCAGTTATTTACCACTAAAAAATCTTGAAGGATGCAGAGTTAGATCTGTATTTCATGTCTTTAAAAATGCATACACAATTAAATTTTGTAATAAAATATTGCAAATACATGAACAAAAAGATAACATATATTATAGTTCTATGAAAGGTTATACTAAATTTATTTTGAGGGAAAGAGAAGAAGCCGCCTGAATTTTAAATTTGATCCACATGTTCCCAATGATAGCAGAATGTTTTTCCCATACTCACCAAGAAGTGAAGGAGCTGAAAATATAAAGCCTGTTTTAAATCATTTTATTTGTAAATATTTCTCAGAACCTGAAAGCAATCATAAATGGCTGCGTATCCTGCATCTTGAACTGAATGTAAATAACCTATCAACATCTGTATGTTGTGTTTAAAATTTAGGCTATAGGAAAATTCATATTTTGAAAGGTGATTCAAGAAGATACATAGAACAACTCTAGAACTAATTCAGGTTCAAGACTGTGAGTGGAGTCATTATTCTTGGAAGAAATCAATGCCATCAATGAACACATATAAGTCAAAACTATAGGAGTAGAGAGAAAAGGGGAATGGGCCGTATCATAAAATTCCTTAGAAAATAGACTCAGAATCATTTTTAGAGACTATGACAAGATTACTATCTCTAACCCAATTTTGCAGGAAAAATATCCAGAAGAAGTACTTGATCCTATTTAAATATTTTAGAAATAAAAGTAAAATCAGTATGCATACAAGCCTAACAATATTTAAGTACAAACATTCCAGCAATAATTTTCCTGGGCAATATATTTAAGATATTTGAGCCATGTCAGTCTGAAATATTGTAAAGGGAAGATTTTTCTTATCTTATTCATGTGGATTTAGTGTTGCGTCATAGACTCTATCTACTGGTGAGATAACTCTGGTTCACATTCTAGCTTTGCTGCTTGCTATGTGAGTTTGGACGAGTCATTGAACCTCTCCGAGCTTCTTGGGCTCTATAAAACTGAGCTAGTAACAAAATTAAATGATAGGGATTTAGCTTTTGCTCAATAAACATATAGAAAGCAATGTGAATAAGCAAAGAACCGTCCAAACACACTTTATGATTTGGTTTTCCTAACAACTAGTATACGCTTTATAGAGACATATAAACAATGTTTATCAGTTTGGCCAAATGAACCTTGTTATATGTGCTGATGGTCATGTGATATGTTGAATAAATCTATGGTTTGACTTTCAGAGATCTAGTTTTGATACTGGCTCTGCCACCCACCAACTGAGTGAATTTGACTACGCCATGACAATCTCTTCATCTACTTCTTTGTATTAAAACAACAGGAGGAGTTAAGTATAGTTCATGCAAAACCTATCCTACAGAGTTGGAATCAAAATTAGTGAAGCTGTTTGTAGTGCTTTGTGAAAAAGCAATTCACCAAATAAATGTTGGATGATGGAATGAAAAAGAAAAGGATATTTAAAGGTACTATATTTAAGATGAGTGTCTTAGTGGGGGAAACGAGATAATCTTAAAAGTGAAAATAAAACATCTAATTTGGAAACAAAATAAATTACATATTTAATTAGGAAACTTACTTTTACTTTGTGTGGTATGCTCAGTGTTTTCCTAACAATTTAAGTGTTTAGATAGTTGTAAAAGGGCAGACTGATCAAAAATAAATTAAACAGATTTGGAAGGGGGTGGAGATAAAGTTAGAATTTCTGAGTCATGAAAACATCAGATAGCGATTTCAGAAAGGTGTAACTTTATTTAAAACCAAGCTGCTGTGAATTCTCTCATGCTGTAGACACCTCTGAATCAACAATATCTGTTGGCAAATTGTTATGCTGACAAATTCTCACATAAACTGAAATTTTCCATTTTGTAAACAAGTAAGTGGGTTCCTAACAATCTAGAGCCTCTCCTGAGATAGAACTCTGGAAAGTTGTATCTTCGCTTGAGTGACCCTGTATAATCCACCTCTCACATTTTCAGAGCAGATTCTAATTTATAACCCAAATTTGAGAGCCACTGTGAACATTAATGCAACCTTAAGTCTGATACTCTTCTTCGAGTTTGGGAAGCACAGAACACATCACTGTCTCCATCGATTTTCTGAGACAGAGCAGTATGGTATGTTCATTTGGTCTTCTTTACAACACAGGGGGCTCAATTTCCACTTCTCTTCACAAAAGAGGACAAATATATAGAACATTGGTCCAGAAGTCTCCAGGCCAGGATATCTATTGTGCACAAATGTCCATGCAAGCAAACACAGAGTGGTAATGGATCATTTTTCTGCTGGGTCAGTCAGTCACGGGGACTTTAGTAAGGTGCTGTACGATCACCACCCCAGCATCTAAGCAGGGTGAGCTGGTCATGTGACACAGGTGTGGAGCAGGGTGAAAATTAACCAGTCATGGCAAGGAAGGAAGACAAGTCAGTACATTTGCATACCATGGACTTGGAACAGGCATATATATTACAGAAGGTATGAAGTGACAGCAGGGTCCAGAAGAGACATCAAATGGGGAGATCAAGGGGTTGGGTTCTGACTCTACGCACAGTGAGATTCAAGCAGATACCTATAAAAAGCCCAATACAATGTCTAGCCTATAGACACTCAAGATAATAATGACATATTAGCTTTCTTACCTCATCTTCTATAAAATTACTTTGTAGGCAGAGGGGTTGGATTCCTTCTGGCTCTGTGAGCAGTATGAACCTAGCAGTGATTTTACCTTGGAGTGGGCCTGTTTTGTTATGGGCTGGAACCACTGTGGTTACCATTTTGTTTTTTGAAGATAGGATACCTCTCTGTGGTCCTCTAGCCTGCTAATTGGGATAAACGGGAGACTGGAGAAAGGAATGTTTTTTCTTGATCGCAACCTTGGTCCCAAACCCATTTTTCATGTACTTTTGTCTTCCTATTTCTAGATGCCCAAAATTCTCTAGCACATTTAAAGAATGCTATGAGCTTACCTGTGGTCTCATAAAGACAGACCAGAACCCAAAGAAAATGAGTAATCTGAAAGTCTTTGCCATCCAAGCAGAGTCCTACAAGTTCAAAAAAAGTCTAGTCCTGTGTGATCTGGTGAATGTAGCCCTTCTCTCCTGTTGGCAAAGCAGAAGTGACAGCCAGCCTTCCACACCGGTGAAAATTAGAAAACAGAGATGGTGTGCTGCCGAGATTGGTAAAGGGAGTCACAATACCTGAATCCCGGTTCTGTCATTAACTAGTTACCTGACCTTGGCTAAGTCAGTTCTCTGTTGTGAGCTTGGTTTTCTCATTTGCAAAATTGGAATAAGAAAAACACATTCAATATTTACTGGAGACAATGTAAAATATTTTAAACAGATTTAAAAAAAAAAAAAAAAAAAAAAAAAGCAGGCTCCAAAGTTCAGTTCAAGCCAGGGCAGTGCCTTCCATATTTTGCTCTCTCTCTCTCTCTCTCTCTCTCTCTC